>CAUYLG010022222.1:0-84223 GCA_963573385.1 Cacajao melanocephalus
CAACACGGCTCCAGCCCGCCAAAGCTGAACCAGTCCCCATGCGACACAGCTCCCCTCTCCACCCATCCTGGTCATTCACCAACCACTCACCGCCACCTCAGTTGCAAGCCTCCCCATCCCTATAAAAGTGCCCAGCCCCAGCCGCTGGGCACAGCTCTCCCTCTCCCTCTCTCTCCGCCTGCTTGAGTTGCCCGCAGATCCCAATAAACCTGGACTCAGCCTTCGGTTCTCAGAGTGTTACTTGGGACCAGACAACTGGGAAGGGACGACAGAAGGGGTCGTACATTTGGGGGGTCGCACAGGGATGATCCAAATAAACACAATTAGAAATAACAAAAGAGAGACTACCACTGATGCCCCCAAAATATATTGAAGTCTACTATGAACACCTCTGTGCAAACAAAAAAAAATTAGAAAAAAAAAATTATTGAACAAACACATCCTTCCAAGAATGAACAAAAAAGAAATCAAAGCCACAAACAGATAAGAAGCTCAAAAATTGAATTAGCAATAAATAGCCAACCAAATAAAGCCAAGGACCAGACAAATTCACAGCTGAATTCTACCAGATGTACAAAAAAGTGTGGTATTATTTCTACTAAAACTATTTTAAGAAATTAAGAAGGGCAAGATGGTGGGAGGAGAAGCTGGAGTGACTTTGGGGCAGCCGCATCTTTCACGCCAGGATCTCACCATCTTGGATGTTACCAAGTTGACGCCACTTTCACACAGTTATCAGTGGACGAGCCACAATTAATATAGGTACAATTGGTCATGTAGGTCATGGGAAATCCACAGTTGTCAAAACTATTTCTGGAGTTCACACAGTCAGGTTCAAAAATGAACTAGAAAGAAATATTACAATCAAGCTTGGATATGCTAATGCTAATATTTATAAACTTGACCCATGTTGCCCTCAGCCAGAATGTTATAGATCTTGTGGGAAGTACACCTGATGAGTTTCCTACAGACATTCCAGGGACCAAAGGGAACTTCAAATTAGTCAGACATGTTTCCTTTGTTGACTGTCCTGGCCACGATATTTTGATGGCTACTATGCGGAACGGTGCAGCAGTGATGGATACAGCTCTTTTGTTGATAGCTGGTAATGAATCTTGCCCTCAGCCTTAGACATCCGAACACCTAGCTGCTATAGAAATTATGAAAATGGTCCGGGCGTGGTGGCTCACACCTGTAATCCCAGCACTTTGGGAGGCCGTGGCAGGCAGATCACAAGGTCAGGAGATCAAGACCATCCTTGGCCAACATGGTGAAACCCCATCTTTACTAAAAAATACAAAAATTAGCTGGGCGTGGTGGTGCGTGCCTGTAGTCCCAGCTACTCGGGAGGCTGAGGCAAGAGAATTGCTTGAACCTGGGAGGAAGAGGTTGCAGTGAGTCAAGATCATGCCACTGCACTCCAGCCTGGTGCCTGGCAACAGAGGAAGACTCTGTCTCAAAAAAAAAAAAAAGAAGAAGAAGAAGAAATTATGAAACTGAAGCATATTTTGATTCTACAAAATAAAATTGATTTGGTAAAAGAAAGTCAGGCTAAAGAATAATACAAGCAGATCCTTGCTTTTGTCCAAAGTATAGTAGCAGAGGGCGCTCCTATTATTCCAATTTCAGCTCAGCTAAAATACAATATTGAAGTTGTTTGTGAGTACACAATAACGAAAATTCCAGTATAGCTGGTGGTAGTATCCTAAAAGGAGTATTGAAGGTGGGCCAGGAGATAGAAGTAAGACCTGGTAATGTTTCCAAGGATAGTAAAGGAAAACTCATGTGTAAACCAATGTCTTCCAAAACTGCATAACTTTTTGAGGAGCGTAATGATCTGTCATATGCTGCTCCAGGCTGTCTTATTGGAGTTGGAACAAAAATTGACCCTACTTTGTTCTGGGCTGATAGAATGGTGGGGCAAGTACTTGGTGCAGTCAAAGCCTTACCTGAGATATTCACAGAATTGGAAATTTCCTATTTCCCACTTAGAGGGCTTCTAGGTGTATGTACTGAAGGAAACAAGAAAACAGCAAAGGTGCAAAAGCTGTCTAAGAATGAAGTACTCATGGTGAACATAGGGTCTCGTCGACAGGAAGGAGAGTTAGTGCTGTCAAGGCCAATTTGGGTAAAACTGTTTTGACCAATCCAGTGTGCACAGAGGTAGGAGAAAAATTTGCCCTTAGCTGAAGAGTTGAAAAATGCTGGCATTTAATTGGTTGGGGTCAGATAAGAAGAGGAGTGACAAGCCAACACATGATGCTTGATGAACACCAGTTAAATAATACATTTGGATGGAGTTAGAAGTTGGAATTTCTCTTAACCAAGGAGTTTATTTTCAAAGCAATATTGGGGAATTTAGTTGCCTTAGTAGATAGCTATAAGGTTATTCTCATTTTTTTGGTTATGGAAACTTAACTTAGGGACTAAAATTAATATAAAAGTTGGCATAATGTTGGATTGAATCTATATTTTGACAGAAGTTAAGCATTCCCATTTAATGTCACAATTATACATCACGCAGTTTTGTTCTGCATTTTTTGTTTCGAGTCTGGCTCTGTCACCCAGGCTGGAGGACAGTGGCCTGATCTGCAATCTCTGCCTTCCAGGTTCAAGCAGTTCTCCTGCTTCAGCCTTTCAAGTAGCTGAGATTTCAGGTGTATGCCACCACACCTGGCTAGTTTTTGTATTTTTAAGAGAGACAGGGTTTTTTTATGTTGGCCAGGCTGGTCTCTCCTGACCTCAGGGTGATCACCCCACCTCGGCCTCTCAAAGTGCTGGGATTACAGGCATGAGCCACCTTGCCCGGCCCACATCATACAGTTTGAAATGAATCTTTGCTACAACTAGCCTTTGCTGTAGCGCGCGCACGCACACACACACACACACACACACACACACACACTCACACACACATACCACTGAACCTGTCTGAAATAAAGTTTGTTTTTTTTTTTTTCTTTTTCATGATTCCTCTTTGAATAGCTCCAGGCTGAAGGACTGTTGTACCAATAAAAACTTAGAGAGACAGATTCTCCTTGAAGACCTTCTCCCTTTTCTTTGGCCCCATAATTATGTTGCTTTATCTTTGAAATTTTGTATGAAAAGGAAATTAATGGATTCAAATGAAATTGTTCTTTAGAGCATGAGGACTTGTTCCCATAGACAATTTTTTTTCTTCCCTTGCTCTTCCTGGCCTGAAACACAGGAAACCAGAGTCAGAAGTTATCTTCCTTTCCCTGTGATGGCTTGAAATTTTTTCTGCATTGTTTTATGCCTGAAATCCAGTAGTCTTCCTCCATTGGAAAATACTGTTATACCAAATAATTCTAGATGAGTAACAAACATCTTTCTAGGCCTTCATTTTATGTTTTTTTTTTCTTTTTTTGTTTTTGAGGCAGAGTCTTGCTCCATCGCCAGTGCCAGGCTGGAGTGCAGTGGCAGGATCTCAGCTCACTGCAACCTCCACCTCCCAGGTTCAAGCAATAATTCTCCTGCCTCAGCCTCCTGAGTAGCTGGGACTGCAGGCTAGCACCACCATGCCCAGCTAATTTTTGTATTTTTGGTAGAGATGAGGTTTCACCATGTTGGTCAGGATGGTCTCGATCTCTTGACCTCGTGATCTGCCCGCCTCAGCCTCCCAAAGTGCTGGGATTACAGGCGTGAGCCACCACGCCCGGCCTGTTTTTTCTTAACTGTTAAATTATGATCATAACACAGACAGTAATATTACTAATTTTTGGACATTTCTAAAGGCCAAGAAGTAAAATATGTTAGAAAGCCGTAACTGAGTCAAGATGCCCCACAGAGATTCTGATTTAATTGTTGTGATTTAATTGGCTTAGAGTAGAATTCAGGCATTGATATATTTAACAACTCTCCCCAGTGTTGAGACATTTAGAGAGTTGAGAAGTAGGTATAATAAATCATAGAATCTTACTGAGTTTTGGTAGTCTGATAATACAGTTTGCTTTTCTTTTCTTAAATTTGCATTGAGATGGGATTTGAAGCATATTGTGCTAGATGGGATTTGAAGCATATTGTGCTGTTTTGAATGTTGAAGTTGCATTGTAGAAGTTGAGAACCTCTGGCTATGGGTTATCTGCTTTGAGGACACATATTAATGTTACATACTTGGCTGACTTTGAAGGTTGTGTTGTAGCATAAGGAACACAAAATAACTCTACATCAAACATTAAAAAAAAAGAAATTAAGAAAAAGTAACTTCTCTCTAACTCATTATATATGAACAGCATTATTCTGATACCAAAACCTGGCAGAGATAAAACAAACAAAAACAATTCAGGCCAATGTATTTGAATACTGACGTAAAAATCCTCAACAAAATACTAACAAACTACATCCAACAGCACATCAAAAAGCTAGCCCACTGTAATTAAGTAAAATTTGTTTTGGGAATGCAAGGTTGGTTCAACATACACAAATCAATATATGTGATTCATCACATAAACAGAACTAAAGGCAAAAACCACAAGATTATCTCAACTGATACTGAAAAAGCTTTCTATAAAATTTAAAATCTTTCATGTTAAAAACCTCAACAACCTAGGCATTGAAAACACATACTCTAAAATAAGTTATCTATGACAAAACCTCAGCCAACATACTGAATGGATAAAACCCGAAAGCAGATAGGTGCAGTGGCTCATATCTGTAATTCCAGCACTTTGGGAGGGCAAGGCAGGTGGATCACCTGAGGTCAGGAGTTCAAGATCAACCTGGCTGACATGAGAAAACCCTGTCTCTTCTAAAAATACAAAAATTAGCCAGGTGTAGGGGTGGGTGCCTGTATTCCCAGATACTCAAGAGGGTGAGAAAGGAGAATGGCTTGAACCCAGAAGGTGGAGGTTGCAGTGAGCCAAGATTGTGCCACTGGACTCCAGCCTGGGAGACAAAGGGAGCTTCTACCTCAAAAAACAGCAAAAAGCTTGAAACATTCCTTCTTGAAAACTGGCACAAGTCAAAGATGCCTTCTCTCAATATTACTAGTCAACATAAAATTGGAAGTCCTGGTCAGAGAAATCAGGCAAAAGACATAGTCTTGGCAGAAAAGCTTTTTAAACTTACAAATAACTTCAGTATAATTTCAGGATACAAAATAAATGTATAAAAATTAGTAGCATCCCTGTGAATCAACAACATCCAAGCCAAATATGAATCATAAACACAATCACAATTGCCACACACACAAAAAATCTTCAAATACAGCTAGCCACGTTGCTGAAAGACCTCTATGGTGAGAATTAAAAAAAAACAATGCTTAAAGAAGTCAGAAATGGCATCAAAAAATGGAAAGCAACTTTATGTTCATAAATAGAAAAGATCAATAACCTAAAAATGGTCATACTGCCTGCCAAAATTTAGATTTAATGCTATTCTAAGTGACCGAAATGTTTTTACTTTTATTTTTAATTTTTAAATTTTTTATATATTTTTTATTTTTTTCTTAAAGGCTGTGCAGTTGGATACCAAAATATTTTTAACAGAATTAAAAAAGAAAAGCTGTTGTAAAATTTATTTAAAACCAAAAAAGGGTTCGAATAGCTAAGGTAATCATAAGCAAAAACATCAAAGCTGAAGGCATTACATTTCCTGACTTCAAATTACACGACAGAGTTACAGTAAACAAAGCAACATGGAACTGATACAGAAACAAACTCATAGACAAATACAGCAGTATAGGGAGCCCAGAAGTAATGCCACACACCTACAGCCATCTGATCTTCAGCAAAGGTAACGCTAGAAACGCGGAAAGAACTCCCTATTTAATAAGTGGTGGTAAAATAACTAGTTAGCACTATGTAGAAGACTGACACTGGACCCCTTTATTACACCATACACAAAAATCAACTTAAGAATAATTAAAGACTGAAATGTTTATTTTAAAATTATTAACAAAACCCTGGAAGATAACTTAGGAAATACATTCTAGACATAGAAACTGGCAGAGATTTCATGATGAAAATAACCAGAAGCAATTTCAACAAAAGCAAAAATTGACAAATTAGACCTAATTAAACTAAAGAGCTTCTTCACAGCAAAAAACAAACACAAAAAAACAAAACCCTATCAACACAGTAAACAGACAACCTACAGAATAATAGAAAATATTTGCAAACTATGCTTCTGACAAAGATCTAATATCCAGAATCCATAAGAAACCTAAGCAAGTTTACAAGAAAAAGGTATCTCACTAAAAAACAGACAAAAAAACATGAAAAAGATGTTTTTAAAAGACAAACAGATGGCTAACAAGCATATAATAAAATGATCACCAATAATCACTAGAGAAATGCAAAGAAAAACCATGAGATACAATCTCACACCAGAGAGAATTGGATACTAAAAAGTCAAAAAAAAAAAAAACATGCTGTCAAGGTTGCAGAGACAAGAAAATACTTATACACTGCTGTTAAGAGTTTACGTTAATTCAATCATTGTAAAAAGCAGTGTGGCAATTCCTTGCAGAGCTAAAAGCAGAATTACCATTTCACCAAGCAATCTCATAATTAGGTATATACCCAAAAGAATATAAATTATTCTATCATAAAGACACATGCACAAGTGTGTTCACTGCAGAACTATCTACAATAGCAAAGACATGGAATCAACTTGAATGCCTATCAATGCTAGATTATTATAATCGGGCACAATAGTTCATGCTTGTAATCCAAGCACTTCCAGAGGCCAAGGCAGGTGAATTGCCTGAGCTCAGGAGTTTGAGACCAGCCTGAGCAACACGGAAAAATCTTCTCTCTAAAAAAATACAAAAAGAGGCTGGTCCAAGGTAGTGAGTTATCTCAATTGATTGTTCACAGCCAGTTACAGATCGAACTCCTTGTTCTACTCTTTCCCTCCTTCTCACTACTGTACTTGACTAGTCTTTTAAAAGAAAAAAAAAGTTTAAATCTAAATTGTTTTTAACTATATAAAAAAATACAAAAAGAAAAATTAGCTAGGCATGGTAGCGTGTAACTGTATTCCCAGCTACTTGGATGGCTGAGGTACAAGAGGATTGCTTGGCCCAGCACCATGGCTCATGCCTGTAATCCCAGCACTTTGGGAGCCCAAGGTGGGTGGATCACCTGAGGCCAGGAGTTCAAGACCAAGCTGACCAACATGGTGAAACCCTGTCTCTACCAAAAATACAAAAATTAGCCAGGTATGTTAACACGTGCCTGTAGTCTCAGCTACTTGGGAGGCTCAGGCAGGAGAATCGCTTGAACCTGGGAAGTGGAGGTTGCAGCAAGCTGAGATTATACCACTGTACTCCAGCCTGGACATCATAGTGAGACTCTATCTCAAAAACAAACAAAAACGGGATATAGAACAAAGATATTCACTGTCACGAATTTACCCTACTAAAAAAAAAGAACTGAAGTTTTCAGGAGTCTATGTAACTCACCAATTACCTACCACTTTTTTTTTGTGGAAATGTAGTCATTGTTTACAGCTGAAATTGAAGAGGATTTTTCTTTATTTTTTTCCTTGGTAGCTAACATTCTAAAAGCTAGACAGAATTGTTTGACACTCAGCCATAAGAAACATGTCTGAGAAAATTTCTACACTCACTAAGAAAAAAGTAAATAAAAATTTTCAACAACTAAAATATATGAGATATTAATTTTTTGAAACTCACCTTCTTTATGCCCTTTGTAAATATTTTCTTGCCTTTTAAGCTCTACTAATAAAATGTAATATATAGTTAAAAAACTGAGGTCAGCTGGGCACAGCGGCTCAAGCCTGTAATCTCCGCACTTTGGAAGGCCCACGCAGGTGAGTCATTTGAGACCAGAAGTTTGAAACCAGTCTGGTTAACATGGTGAAACTCCGTCTCTACTAAAAATACAAAAACTAGCTGGGTGTGATGGTGCACACCTGTAGTCCCAGCTACTTGGAAGGCTGAGAGGCATGAGAATCACCTGAACTCAGGATTTGGAGGTTGCAGTGAGCCGAGATGGCACCACTGCACTCCAGCCTGGGTGACAGAGATTAACTCTGTCAAAAAACAAAATAAAACAAAACAAAAGAAAAAACCTTAGGTAAAAATCAGTGAACAAATCTTTTCAAGATATAGATATGTCTTACTCATGTGTCTAGTCAGGCTATCCAATTACTCGAGAGATTGTCCCACCCCATCCTGCTCACTTAAGTGCTCAAAACCCCCTTCACAGGAGACTCTATGCCCCAGTGAGTGTCTCAGGCGCATTTTACTCTGCAAGTTCTTATACCATCTCACTGGGGTCAGTTTCTTTTTGTTTGCTAGTTTTCTTTTGGAGTGCTGTTTATTTTTTCTTTTTCTAGAATTTTTTTTTTTACTATTTTTCTGTCCCTTAAAGTAATCCAGGAGGCAGAAATTATTTATTTTCTCCTCAATACTAGTATCTGATTGGCTGATCAGCAATGTGTCTCAAAGAAATGAAAGCTGGGATGGGTGAAGACAATATTAATGTCTCAAGGAATTAGCTTTAAAAAAAAGTGCACCAGGAATTGCCTCTTAGCCTCAGAACATCCACCTGAACACTTGAGAAGCTACACTCAATACCTCAGGTTGTCCTATAAGAGAAAATTACCCAGAAGCTAATATTCACTAGACACTGTAGCAGACATAGCGATGGGCCATAGTAGATATCTTGGTTTATCCCAATACAGTACTGAAACCCAGGTCCAAGAAAAAACTAAAAGGTGACTGAAGACAGATCACCCCATAAAGTTTCCGAAAGGAAAATTTGACCCCAAAACATTCTGATAAGATATCTGTGTCTAGGAAAATAGAAGAAAAAAATGCACAGAGATATTTTACAATAGAGTGTCAGGAGATTATTCTTTGCTTTCTTCTCAGAGGAAATATTTACATAAAGAAAACAAATTTTTAAAATGTGCCATCAAATGCTTTGTCAGAAAATGATTAACTGGTCAGGCTTGATGTCTCATGTCTGTAATCCCAGCTCTTTGGGAGGCTGAGACGAGTGGATCGCTTGAGACCAGGAGTTCAAGACCAGCCTCATCAACATAGTGAAACCCCGTCTCTTCTAAAAATACAAAAATTAGTCAGGTGTGGTGGCAGGTGCCTGTAATTCCAGCTACTTGGAAGACCGAGACAGAAGAATTGTTTGAGCCCAGGAGTCAAAGGTTGCAGTGAGCCTAGATTGGACCACTGCACTCCAGCCTGAGTGACAGAGCATGGCTCCATCTCAAGAAAAAAAAAAAAGATAAAATAGGTATCAAAATGTACACACACCCACACATACACACACACAAAACAGTTGATAAAGTGAATTAGAGGGAAGAAATTGGCATTTGGGAATGTCAGAAAAAACTGGAAATTTAGTATTTTACTGCAAGCCAGAGTTAGGCTGGAGGAATAGGGTATGAGGGGTAGACTTGGGGCCCTGCTTTGAAAATAAGTGAAAAATTCAGAAAAAAATGGTCCACTGTGGAGTGTGAAAATTAAGTGGCAGGCAATTAGATTCAGCTGGCTCTAGTCCCCAGATTTCTACTTCTAAGAAAAAATCTAACTCAAGAGCATTTTTTGGTAAATTACTACGTTGGTGGAAACAAAGTTCAGGCTTAACCAACTATAAAGTGCCAATTAAGCTGTGATTACATAACCAGGATTTTTCCACCTAGATTGTAAAAATTAAGAAACAAGACCGGGAGCAGTGGCTCAAGCCTGTAAGCCCAGCACTTTGGGAGGCCGACATGGGTTGATCACCTGAGGTCATGAGTTCGAGACCGTCCTGTTCAACACAGTAAAACCCCGTCTCTACTAAAAATTAACAACAACAAAAAAATGGCCAGGTGTAGTGGTGGGCACCTGTAGTCCCAGCTACTTGGAAAGCAAGCTGAGGCACAAGAATTGCTTGATCCTGGGAGGTGGAGGTTGCAATGAGCCGAGATCATGCCACTGCACTCCAGCCTAAGCAACAGAGTGAGATTCTGTCTCAAAAAAAAAAAAAAAAAAAAAGACAAAACAAAATAAAAACAACAAAAAACAACCACAAACCATACCTAGGCAATTACTGAAACTGGTTTTCTTTATCATAAACCTTATAAAAATCTTTCCATCAAGCCCCTTCCATGGACCAAAAATTACAAACCACAGCTGGGTGCTCTACAATTTTTGAATTACTCTTTAATTAAATTATTTATTTTCGCGGTAACGCCCACAAATGTTTAATAGAAAAAAAGAGCCGGGAACCCCACGGACCAAAGCCCTTCCCATTCCTGAACCCGCACCCCGAGTCAGTATGCTGTCCTGACGCTCCTCCCATGGTCCTTGCACAATCTGGGAGAGACGCGCAACTAGTGCAGAGCTGCCCAGAGAGGGCTCCAAGCCAGGGCACAGTCACTGCGCAGGTAAGAGACAGGACGCCCGGGCCCGCGGTCAGTACAGCCACCATATTAAGGCTAAACGGGACCGAGGCCACCTCCCACAGGTTCCAACCAGCCCCATCCCCTCTGTCGGAATGTCGGACCGCCACTCTCACCATTTCCAGGCTTTTAGAGCGTCCTGGCGTCTTAGCTGTGGATCTCCAATACACACAGGTCACAGGGCCACACAGGCAGAGGCTCTAGGAGCACAGGACACAGAGCAGTTTAGAAAAAACCTGGAGCTTCAGCAGCAGCAAGAAACAAAGGCCCCGCCATATCCCGGAAGCCACCTTGTCCGCTCCAGCTCTGGGCCTGATTGGACGGTTCCCAGCCAAGAGTCTCTGATTGGATAACGTTTAAGACCCCGCCTTCTCTGGCCCTGAATAACAGAAGATAGGATCAGAGGCTGGACTGAGTGAAGAGTGACAGGAGCTGAGCCAGGCCCACCCAAGAGCATGGGAAAATTCGATTTCTTCTTGGCTCTCTTTTTCAACGTATTCAAAATGTGAACAAAAATATTTTATGTATATTAACAATACATAAAATTTTTGTTCAAGAGAAAATCCATTTTTACTTTGGTAATAATGTATTATCAATACTAAAGCTAACTTGATAAAACGTTGTAAGTAAGTCCCTCAGCCGGGCACAGTGCCTCCCGCATGTAATCCCAGCACTTTGGAAGGCCGAGACGGGAGGATCACGAGGTCAGGAGTTCGAGACCAGCCTGGCCAATAGGGCACAGACAGACGAGTCACATAACCAGGGTGTGGGGCTCAGCCATATGTCATAATTCCTGCCTGTGAGCAGTGCTGAGGCAAATGGGAAAATGAAGGAATAAAATGAACAATCTTGCACATGTCCCATTTCTAGGTGTTAGCATCAACACCTTTTGTATGCTGAGTCTGAGTACATCAGTCACAGTCTCAATGGTGGATTGAATACAGGAATAACAGCCTCAATCTTTGCTGTGGACTGTGTCTCCTTACTGGGTTCACAGCCTCACTGGTATGCTAAATCTTGGTCTCAGTCATCAACCCATATTTAGATCGAATCTATGTGTGAGAGTCAATTTCCCAACTTTTGGCTACCTCCAGGTGTGAGAATCAGAACTTCAACAGTGAGCTGCATTCATGTGGAAAGATGACAATCTTAACTGTTGGCTGGTGGTGCATATAAGTGTCACAATGTCACCTGTGTGCAGGGCCTTGTTATACAACTCTGTACCAATTCAGGTTTTTTGTGTTTTTTTTTTAATGTTTTTTTCCTTTCAAATCTCATCTTAAACCACCTGAGGTTTTTATACAACATGAATGATAGCCACAATTTGCTCTGAGACTTTCTTCCTAGTATGAACTCATAATCGTACCTGTGGACCTAAGCCCATGTATTAGAGTCAACATCTCTCCAATTGGCTGGGTCCAGAGAAAAGAGTCTTCACCAGCCTATGAGCTAAAATTAGAAATGCATCACCATGGCCAGGTGCAGTGGCTTACGCCTGTAATTCCAGCACTTTGGGAGGCTGAGGAGGGTAGGTCACGTGGTAAGGAGTCTGGGACCAGCCTGGCCAACATAGTGAAACCTTGTCTCTACTAAAAATACAAATATATGTATATATATATTAGCCAGGCGTGGTGGCAGATGCCTGTAATCCCAGCTACTTAAGAGCCTGAGGCAGGAGAATTACTTGAACCTGGGAGGCATAAGTTGCAGTGAGCTGAGATCGCACCATTGCACTTCAGCCTGGGCAACACTGAGAGACTCCGTCTCAAAATTAATAAATCAATAAAAAAGAAATGAGTCACCATGTTAACTGTGGTGGCATGATCACATATGACAGTCAGAATTTTTACTGTGGACTGCATTCACCTGTGAAATTCAAGATCTTACCACTGGGCTCTGTCCATGTGTGAGGGTGACAGTGCTAATATTAGGTAGGTTGTACTTATGAGAAACACAGTCTCACCTGTGAGCTTGGTTCTCTGATGACACCCTCTATACCATTCAGAGACTTTACACAAAATGTGAAAGAATGGTAATCTTTTATGATATTCTTACCTACAGAAGACTCAGGAGTTTATCCATTTCTCTAAGTTTAGCTATAAATGCTAGTATCAATGCTTTTGGCTAGTTTGTGGTATGAGTGTCATTATCACAAATGTGAGCTTGGCTAAGATATATGTCACAACATAAACTATGAGTAGAAAGAAAAAAGAAGAGTAACATCACCTAGGTGCTGGATCAGAAATACGTCACAATTTTTCCAGGGCAGGGACCAGGCAGAGAGAGTCATAGCACCTGGTTGCCTGGCCAGGGTAATATTACAATTTCCTCCTGAAAGCAAGGCACAGACAGCAAAGTTATGTTACTTGGGTACTTGGCCCAGCTATATGTCACAATTTTCTCTGCAGGTAAGACCTGGGTAGAAGAAAAACATCACCTGGTTGCTGAACCCAGAAATATGTCATAATCTTCTGTGTGGGCATGGTGCAGATGGGAGAGTCACACCTCCAAAGTAATGGATGCAAAGATACATCACAAGGCCTCTTGTGGGCAGGGCCCAGGCAAGAGCCTTTCACCCATTTGGTGTGACCAGGCAATATGTCTTAATACCCAAAATACACAGGGCTGATTTGAAAAAGAAGAGTGATAAGGCCTAGTGCAGTGGCTCACACCTGTAATCCCAGCACATTGGGAGACCAAGGTAGGCAGATCACTTGAGGTAAGGAGTTTGAGACCAGCCTGGTCAACATGGCAAAACCCTGTCTCTACTAAACATACAAAAATTAGCCAGGTGTGGTGGTGCACACCTGTAATCCCAGTTACTCAGGAGGCTGAGGCAGGAGAATCACCTGAACCCAGGAGGTAGAGGTGGCAGTGAGCCAAGATTAAGCCACTGCACTCCAGCCTGGGTGACAGAACTAGACTCAGTTTAAAAAAAAAAACCAACTAACAAAAACAAAACACAGAAAAGAAAACAAAAAGAGAGTGATATCACCAGATGCTAGGTCCAGTGATGTCACAGTTTCCTCCTTTATATAAGGCTTAAGTAGAAAAGAAGAGTAACATCACTTAGGTGATAAACAAAATAATATATCATAGTTTCCCTATTAGCAGGGCTCATTCAGGAGAGCCACATCACCTAGGTGTTGGACCCAGCCATATTTCAATATATTTGTATATTAAGATAGGTATATGTATGTTTATGAATATGAACATATGAATATGAAATATGTATATTTCACTATATTTGTATATTGAAATATGGCTAGGTCCAACACCTAGGTGATGTGACTCTCCCGCATGAGCCCTGTTAATAGGGGAATTATAACATATTATTTTGTTTATCACCTAAGTTATGTAACTCTTCTTTTTTTGACCTGAACTCTATAAAAAGAGGAGACTCACATCACCAAGGTGCTGGGCCCAGCGATACATCACAATCTTTTCCTGGGCAGAGCCCAAGCACTAGAAGACAGTAACATCACTTTATTGTTAGGTCAAAAAAATATGGCACAATACTTCCTAAAAAACAAAGGGCCCATGCAGCAGTCTACCTAAATTAGAACTTCAGAGATACGTCAAAATGCCCTATGTGGATGAGACTCATGTAGAAAAGTCACATAACCTAGGACCTTCACCTAGTTATATGTCACAATCACCCCAGTGGGCAGCTCCCAGGCATGGAATAAACGTTATGTAGGTGCTGAGACAAGTGATCCCCACCGTTGACAGGTCTTGGAGACAAAAAAAAAGTCATATCATCTATTTTAGTGGGTCAGGAACATTCACTATGTCCTCTGTGTGTACCAGACAGAAAAATTACATCACCTGTATACTGTGCCTAGGGACTAGTTACTCTCCCTTCTGTGGTCAGGGCCCAGGCAGGAGCAAAGAGTAACCACCTAGGTGCTTGGCCCAGATATGTTACAGTGTCTCCTAGGGAAAAGCCCATGTAAAAGTGGAGAGTAACTTCAAATAGATGGGTCCAGAAATATGGCAAAATGCCTCCTGTAGGCAGGGTCTAGGTAGATTCACATCACCTGGTTGCTAGATCCAGCAATATGTTACAGTAGCCCATGTGGGCAGGGCACAGAAAGGACAAACACATGACCTGGCTGCAGGGCCCAGTGATGTGTCACAATGCCCTCTTTGGCAGCAACAAGGGAAGAGCATAGGGTCACATCATCTACATACTGGTTCCAACAGCATGTCCCAATCCCATCTGTGTGCTGGGCCCAGGCAGGAGAGTCAAATCACTCAGGGTCTGAGCAGAGACATGTGGGACATTCACATATGCAGAAAGGCTAAAAAACAATATGAATAATTCTTCACATATTCCCATTCAAGGTGTGAGAGTCAAGATGATTTAGAGGTTGGGTCTAAGTACACAAATCACAATCTCAATGTGGATGGATTCATGTATAACAGCCTCACTCTCTCCTTCAGACTGTGTCTCCTCATAAAATATATAGCCTCACAAGTGAATTTTGTTCTGAGTCACCAGCTCAGCTGTGAACGAGTTTCACATATGAGAGTCAATTTTACAACTTTCTACTGCCTCCAGAAGTGAGATTCAGAACTTCAGAAGTAGGATGCAGTGGCTCACACCTGTAATTCCACTTTGGGAAGCCAAGGCATGTGAATTACCTGAAATCACGAGTTCGAGACCAGCCTGGCCAACATGGTGAAAGCCCGTCTCTACTAAAAACACAAAAATTGGCTGGGTGTGGTAGCACATGCCTGTAGTCCCAGCTACTCTGGAGGCTGAGGCAGGAGAATCACTTAAACTCAGGAGGAAGAGGTTGCAGTGAGCCAATATCATGCCACTGCACTTCAGCCTGGGTGACAGAGAGAGACTCCGTCTCCAAAAAACAAAACAAAACAAAACCACAGTATCATCTGTTGTTTTTTTGTTCCTTGATGACACTCTGTGCTATCTGAGAGCTTTATACAATATTTGAGAGAGTGGTAATTCTCTAAGACCTTTGCAAAAGAGGAGACTCAGGATTGTGTTTGTTTTCCTAAACCTAGCTAAGAGAGTGTAACTCTTTCATTGCCTGGTTCAAAGTATGATAATCATCATAGCAATTGCAAACTGGAGCAATATATATGTCACAATTACACTGATGGGTAGGGAGTGAGCAAAAGAGTCACATCACCTGGGCTGGTCTAAAGGTATTTCACAGTCTTTTTTGGAGGCAAGGACTAGACCGGAGAGTCATATCACATCACCTAGGTGCTTGGCCAGGGATGCATTAAAATCTATTTCTATAAAATGGCAGACTGGGTGCAGTGGCTCATGCCAGTAATCTCAGCACTTTGAGATGCCAAGGCAAGTGGATCATCTGAGGTCAGGAGTTCAAAACCAGCCTGGCTAACACGGTGAAACCCCACCTTTACTAAAAATACAAAAATTGGCCACGTGTGGTAATGCATGCCTACAATCCCAGCTACTTGAGAGGACAAGGCAGGAGAATGACTTGAATCCAGGAGGCAGTGGCTGCAGTGAGCCAAGATCACAGAAGTGCACTCCAACCTGGGCAACAGAGTGAGACTCTGACTCAAAAAAAGAAAACAAAAGAAAAAAAAAAGAAATGAAGAAAAGAAAAGAAAAAATGGGCACAGGCCGCAAGTCACATCACCTCGGTGCTGGGCCCAGTGACACATTACAACGCTCACTGTCAGCAACACCCCAGAGGTGAGACACACACCTGGTGGCTGATCCCAGTGATATGTTACAATCTTTTCTTTGTGCATGCTGCATGTAGGTGAGGAGAGTCACATTTCATAGCTGGTGAATTCCAAAATATGTCACAAGTCTGCCTGTGAGCATGGCCCAGGCAGGAGCCTCTCATCCCCTAATGTCAGACCAAGTGGTATGTAACAATATGCAAAATATGCAAAGTCCAGTCTAAAAATAAGTTACATCATCTAGGTGCTGGGTCCAGTGATAGATCGCAATTCCCTTGTGTCAGGGTACAGACTCAACAAGAGTCACATCACTCCCTAGGTGATGAATGAAAAGATATTTTATAATATTCTTGTGGTCAGGACTTATGTGGAAGACTTGCATCACCTGGGTGTCAGACCCAGCTATATGTCACAATGCAAAATGTTTTTAAGGCCCAGAAAAGAGGAAAGCATCCTATCGCATAGGTGTGGGCCCAGCAATAGATCACAATTCCTTTTTGTTAAAGTCTAAGCAGTAGAGGAAGAGTCACATCACCTAAATGCTGCATCCAGCAACATGTCACAATACTCCCCGAGAGGACAACCCAGGAAGAAAAGTCACATCACCTAGGCAAAAGGCCCAGAAATATTTTATAACGCTATCTTTTTGTAGGACTCAGGAAGAAAATGGGAGTCAGATAACGTAGGAGCTGGGCCCAGCTATATGGCACAATCACTACAGTAGGCAAGGCCTTGGCAATAAAGAAGAGTCACATCACATAGATGTTGGGCCAGTGATATGTCACATTTCCTACTGTGGACAAGTCCAGAAAGATAAGGAGAGACCTATCATTTAGGCGATTGGCCCAGAGGTATGTCACAATAACCACTTGGGCAGGAACCAAGCAGAAGAATCGTATCCCCTGTGTGCTAGGCCCAGCAACAAGTCATTCTCGCTTCTGTTAGCGTAACCCAGGCCCAAAGATATATTACAATCTACCTATGGACAAAGTGCAGATAAGAGAGGAGAGTCACATAAAATAGTTGATGGGCAGAAAACTCACATCATCTAAGTGTAGGGCCCAGCAATATGTCACACTGTCTTACGTGGGCAGGTCGAAGAAAGAAAGTAATATTCTTTTCGGGCTTAGTTTATTAATACTTCAAAACCTATCCCAGAGAAAAAACTAAGAAATAAAAGAAAAGTCAAATCAGCTATAGGCTGTGAAAGGTCACAATTCTTCCTGTGAGCAGAAACCAGGTAACACAAGAATCCCATCACCTGTGGGATTGGTGCAAAGACATTTCAAAATGCCCCCTGTAGGCAAGGCCAGGCAAAGAAGTTACATCACCTGAGTGTTGAACCCAGCAAAATGTCACAATGGCCCAAGTGGGCAAATCACAGGCAGAGGAGTCACAAATTGTCAGTGCAGGGTCCAGCAATATGTCACAGTGTCCCCTTAAGGTAACACCTAAGAAAAGAGAAGAGTCACATAAGCTAGGTGCTGGGTATAACACTATACTCCAATTTTCCTATAAGCAGGGATCAGGCAGAAGAAGAGAGTCACATCACCTGGATGCTGGGCCCAGTAAAATGTCGACCATCTTTCCTGTAATAAAGACCCAGGCAGGAGAAATACATCATCTGGTTGCTGACCACAGCAACATGCCACAACTTTCCAAGTAGGCAGAGAGCAGGCAGAAGAGGAGGGTCACATCTCTTAGGTGAGGAATGCAGAAACATGTCACAATGCCCTCGGTAGGAAGGGCCCAGGGAGGAGACTTGGAGGAGACTCTAATTTCTTAGGTGTTGAGTTCAGGAATATGTCACAATAGCCAAACATGTGGAGCCTGAGAAAATGAGGAGTCACATCACCTAGATGCTAAGCCAGTGATGTGTCACAATTCCTCTGTGAGCAGAGACCAGGCAGGAGAAGAGAGTAACATCGCCATAGTAATGGACATTGAATTATGTCACAAGATCCCCTGTAGGCAGGCCGAGTAATGTTAGATTACTTGGGTGTTGAACTCAGCAATATGTATCAATGTCTAATGTGATATATTCTTCCACAATATGGCAAAACATGTAAGGCACATTTGGAAGAGTCACATAACATGGGTGTGGGATTCAGCAACAATTGACAATGCCCAAAATTTGTGGAGTCTCAAAAAAAATAAAAAAAGATGAGAGTCAAATCACTGAGGTTCTTTATCCATTGATATATCACAATCTTCACAATCTTACCTTCAGGCTCAGACTGGGCAGCACAATCAAATCACTCAGGTGCTAAACATAGGCATATGTAACAATCACACCTGCAGGAAGGTCCAGCAATGAATTAACAATCCCACACAGGTCCCAGTTCTAGGTATGAGAGTCACCACATTTTCTATGTTGGGGGTGTAAGAATGGTAGTGACAATCTCACCAATGAACTGGATGGGTGCATGAGAGCCTGCATTCCTCCTGTAAACTGTGTTCACTCTGGCCCTAAGCCCAGGTGGAATTTTCATGGGTTCAGATAGAATTCTCACCTACCAATGAACTGGGTTTAGAAATAAGCCATCATTCTAACTCTGGCTGGATGTTCACATATGACAGTCACAATTTCAACTGCGAACTGTTGCTATGTGAAATTCAGGGCCTCAGAAGTAGGCTCTGTCCATGTATGAGGGTGACAATCCTAACAATTGGTGGGGTCTGCACATGAGAACCACAATCTCACCTGAGTGCTTAATCCTGAAATGACAGTCTCTGTACCACAAAAGATTTATATAGTATGCAAGAAAGTGGTAATTCTCTATCATTTTGTGCAAAAAGGAGACCCAGGATCATAATCATTACCTTAGGCCTAGCTATAAGGGACAGCATCTCTCCTATTAGTTGGTTTGAGGCATGAGAGTCACCATTGCACCTGTGAGCTAGGCCAAATATATTTTACAATCCCCACTGTGAACAGGCAGAGAGGAGAGTCATATCACCTGGGTTTTTGGCCAGGAATACATCACAATCCCTTTTTTTTTTTTTTTTTTAACTTTAAGTTCTGCGGTGCGTGTGCAAATGTGCAGGTTTGTTATATAAGTATATACTTGTGCCATGGTGGATTGCTGTACCCATCAACCCATTATGTACATTAGGTATTCCTCCTAATGCTATTCCTCCCCTAGCTCCCCACTCCCCAAAAAGGCCTTGGTGTATGATGTTCCCCTCCCTGTGTCCATGTGTTCTCATTGTTCGACTTCCACTTATGAGTGAGAACATGTGGTGTTTGGTTTTTTGTTGTTGCTAGTTTGCTGAGAATGATTGTTTCCAACTTCATCCACGTCCTTGCAAAGGACATGAACTCGTCCTTTTTTCAATGGCTGCACATCTTTTTATATAGTTGCTTGTTGGGCATGTAGACTTATGGTGTTTATGGATTCTTAAATTTCAGTTTTAAGTTGCTTTACTTCTGCTGTTAAATTATTGTGTAAGGTACCCCAGAGGTGTTGTTTCACCTCATCCTAACTCAGCATCAATTGATTCAATGGTAGAAAGTTGAGACAAATATGCTTATTTTCCCAGTTGCAGTTTAATTGCTGTCAGAATGCCAGTGCATTTTGTCATTCCCCTGCATACTCCAAGGCAGCCTTGAGGGCTTGGAGATGTGCAAAAGTTTTTTGATCTCTACCCTGCTGCAGAAGTTCATTAGACACATTTCTGGCAAGGCTATCCACAAAGGTGGCTGTTTGTACTGATTCAGTCATAGTTGCAACAGCAACACTAGCAGTGTCTAGGATGACTATGGCTGAGACTATTAAGTCTATAGGTGGTGCCTTGTGTGAGGAACACTGCAACGAATCATGGCAGAACCCTCAAAAATGAAAGTGAAATGACTGTGCAGTAAATAATTGATGCCCACTGGTTATTTCCAAGTTTGAGGGCTTTCGAGCTAGGGTTTCATCGTGGAACAAGAGTCATCCACTCAACAGCAACAGTATACAAAGGTATTGAAGCAACTGCTTAAAGCTAGTGGAGACTTGATCTCGGAGGCCCAATTAAAGGACATAATAAAAACTGTCTTTTTCATAACCCATGGTTCTCAGAAGAAGGCACACTAGCTCTTCCAGGGACGTTGTCTGCAGGCACTCAGAACGATCCAGCGTTTGACATACTGACATAGGCTTTCTGCAATACAGCCTCCAACAAAACTAGGCTGTCCTGATCCCTTGGTAGTAGAATTGTTTAGCTTTATACTAAGAAGGTTGGGAAAGCATCAAAATCTGCATGTGGCATGTGCCCAGCCAGACTTCGTGGGGTTCATTTTATAAGACCCAAAGTTCTTATGAGATTGTCCAGAACAGGAAACATGTCAGCTGGGCCTATGGTGGATTCATGTGTGCTAAATGCGTTCATGATAGGATCAAGCACGTTTTTCTTATGAGAAGAAAATAGTTGTAAAAGTGTTGAAGGCACAAGCACAGAGTCACAAAGCTAAATAAAAAATAAAACTTTTTTTTTTTTTTAGACGGCGTCTTGCTCTTTCACCAGTGTGGAGTGCAGTGGCACAATGTCAGCTCACTGCAATCCCCATCTCCTGGGTTCAAGTGATTCCCCTGCCTCAGTCTCCTGAGTAGCTTGAACCACAGGTGCGTGCCACCTCACCTGGCTTTTTTTTTTTTTTTTTTTTTTTTTTTTTTGTATTTTAGCAGAGACAAGGTTTCACTGCGGCCAGGATGGTCTTGAATTCCTGACCGTATGATCCACCTGTCTCGGCCTCCCAAAGTGCTGGCTCATAAGTGTGAGCCACCGCGCCCAGCCAAAAAATAAAACTTTTTTGAGTAATAAAAAAGAAAGCACACTAGACCTAGAGCTCTGGGAAGAAGTGCAAAGAAATCTTAAATGACATCATGCTAAAGGGCAACAGGTCCTAGTAGCATCTTTAACATTATGGGCCATCGTTAGGGCTACTTTGGCCCCACTCTAAACAGAAGAGCCTAAAAAGGGAAGGGAGAAACAACCACCATCTACCTTACTGTCTCCTCTTGTTCCCTTAGCTGTGCTGTGACTGGGTAAAGGTGCCACAGAGGAGACAGACATTTTTCCTGAGCCCCCTCCCACAATAAATTGGAAAGAAGTCGAGGGATATACTACAGTTATGGGACCCTGCCATAGGCAAGTGACATTAGAAGGGGAGATTTTGGCCTGCACAGTGATGGAAGATCAACAAAGCAATTGGGTACATGAACCCATTATTTTCAACACTTATGAAGAAATAAGAAAAAGCATTAGAGAAACAGTTGCTAGCTCATTTATGAGAGAATTAATTAAGGCCATGGCAGACCCCATTCTGATAATGGCCACTGTTGTGATTCCTCCTCTACTACTGATATGTCTTTCTCAAAATCCTATTTGGATAGAACAGCGGCCTTTAAAGGGAAATTACAATGAGCCCTTGAATTGGTTGAGGAACAGTTAAAAGCCAGCCATATGGAACAATCAAATGCCCTTGAAATTTGCCCATTTTGGTCATTCTTAATAAGTGTGGTAAATGAAGACTTTTGCATTACTTACGTCCTATCAGTGCTAATTTGCAACCTATGGGACCCCTCCAACAGGGGATTCCTTCTCCTGTGATGATTCCTTGAGATTGGTCTGTAGTCATTATTGACTTAAAAAACTGCTTTTATACTATTCCCCTTGCAGAACAGGACAGAGAAAAAAACTGCATTTACAATATCAGCTATCAATAATGAAAGGCCAGCTCACAATTTATTTTAATTTAATTATTAATTTTTTTAGAGATGGGGTTCTCTATGTTGGTCAGGTTGGTCTCTAACTCCTGACCTCAGGTGATCCACCTGCCTCAGCCTCCCAAAGTGCTGGGATTACAGGTGTGAGCCACCGCACCCAGGTTTCAGCTCACCAATTTCATTGGAAAGTGCTTCCTTAAGGAAGGCTGAACAGTCCTATTATGTGTCAGTGTCATGTAAATCAGACTTTCTCACCAGTAGAAAAGAATTTCCTAATTGCAAGATCATCTTTTATATGAATGACATCTTACTGGTAGCCCCAACGGAGCCAATATTTTTGAGTTCATATGCATCTGTCAAAAGGAATACACAGTTAAGAGGTTTAATCATAGCACCTGAAAAGGTACAGATGTCCTCCCCTTGAAAATATCTTGGATACATACTACTTCCTGGTCAGTAAGACCTCAAAAAGTTAAGTTGAATACTAACAACTTACACACCTTAAATGATTACCAAAAATTACTGGGTGATATTAACTGGCTTTGCCCCACCTTGGGCATAACTGCTGATAAGTTACATAACCGGTTTTCCATCCTAAGGGGCAATGGAGCCCTGGACTCACCCAGGTATTTGACCCCTGCTGCAAAAGGAGAAATTGAGGAAAGAGAGCAAGCTATTTCTCAGAGGCAACTAGATCACATAGACCCACGATTTTCAGTCCAATTATTTGTACACCTTCTAAAGCCTGCTTCTGTCAATTCATCAAACTCATTCTCTATCTAGTTTTCTTCCCTTGCTGGTGAGGGGTTGTGATCCCTTGTAGGAGCGGAGGTGTTCTGGTTTTTGGCAATTTCAGCTGTTTTGTGTGGTTTCTTCCCATCTTTGTGGATTTATCTACCTTTGGTCTTTGAAGTTGGTGACTTTTGGATGGGGTCTCTGAGTGTATGTCATTTCTGTTGATGTTGAAGCTATTTCATTCTGTTTTTTAGTTTTCCTTCTAACATTCCAGCCCCTCTGCTGAAGGTCCACTGGAGGTCCTCTCCAGACCCTGCTTGCCTGGAAATCACCAGCAAAAATCTGCAAAACAGAGAAAATCACTGCCTGTTTCTTCCTATGGTAGCTTCATCCCAGAGGAATACATGCCAGATGTCAGCCAGAGTTCTCCATTATGAGGTGTCTGTCAGCCCCTCCTAGGAGGTGTCTCCCAGTCAGGATACATGAGGGTTAGGGAACCACTTGAGGAGGCAGTCTGTCCCTTATCAGAGCTCCAATGCTGTGTTGGGAGATCTGCAACTCTCTTCAGAGCTGCCAGGTGGGGCATTTAGGTCTGCTGTAGCAGTACCCACAACCTCCCCTTTTCCCAGGTGTTCTGTCCCAGGAAGGTGGGGCTTTTTTAATAAGTCCCTGATGGGCTGCTGCCTTTTCTCAGAGACCCCTCCTCAGTGATGACATTTAATGAGACAGTCTGCCTGCAGCTGCTGAGCTGTGTCAGGCTCCGCCCAGTTCAAACTTCCTGGCAGCTTTGTTTATACTGTGAGATTGAAACTGCCTACTTGAGCCTCAGCAATGGCAGACGCTCCTCCCCACACTTAGCTCAAACATCCCAGGTGGAGCTCAGACTGCAGTGCTGGCTGTGAGAATTTCAAGCCAGTGGATCTCAGCCTGCTTGTCTCCATGGGGGTGGGACCCACCAAGACAGACCACTTTGTTACCTGGCTTCAACTCTCTTTCCAGGGGAGTGTAGCGAACAGTCCCTAATGGCTTCCCTTGGATAGGAGAGAGTTCCCTAGCCCCTGGCCCTTCCTGGGTGAAGTGATGCCCCACCCTGCTTTGGCTCACCCTCCTTGGGCTGCACCACTGTTCAACCAGTTTCAATAAGATGAACCAGATACCTCAGTTGGAAATGTGAAAATCACCTGTCTTCTGCATCGATCTTGTTGGGAGCTATACACCAGAGCTGTTTCTATTTCGCCATTTTGCTCAGGGACACTCCCCACCCCCGCCACATCCTATTTTTTATTATAAACATTTGGGCTCACAGCTCACTGCCCCGTCCCTTAGTTTATGGCAATAATGAAGCAGACCTGCAGGTTATGACGTTACAGCTTAACCAAGCCACCCAATCACATCAACTTTTCCACCAACATTAAAGAAACTTAACAAAAAAATTTTAACTTGCCCAAAGACTAGCTAAACAAATTACTTTACAATGCCCAGATTGCCAGCTCACAAAAATGTCCCCTTCTTCAACAGACATTAACCCTACAGGACTAGAACCTAATCAGTTATGGCAAACATGTTACACATGTCCCTGAATTTGGAAAACTAATATAAGTACATGTATCCGTAGATACCAATTTCCACCTAATTAGTGCTCATGCTCTTCCTGGAGAGTCCCACTGGTATGTTATTAAACATCTTCTCTTAACTTTTGCACTTATGGGGCAGCCCAAAACAATTAAAACTAATAATGGTCCAGCTTACACAAGCTCACAATTTCAACAATTTTGTCAAACGTGGAATGTCCAACATTCCATGGGTATCCTGTATAACACCCAAGGACAGGACATAGTAGAACCTGTCCACTTCACCCTTGAAAATATGCTCAGAAAACAAAAAGGACAAATACGAGTAAAGACCCAGCAACACTATTGGCACACGCATTATTTACTTTTAATTTCTTAAATTTAGATGATAAATTTCAATCAACTATAGAAAAGCACTTTGCAAAAATCACTCAAAATATAAACCCTTCAGTTTTATGGAAAGATGTAAAAAGTAATGTATGGTGTGGTCCAAATGATTTGTTAACACGGCAAGGAGAATATACTTGTGTTCACACCTCCTCAGGTCCTCTTTGAATTCCAGTGTGACACATCAAATCTTAACATGGTGTGGCTGGGAAAGAATACGACCCTGCAGGACCTGCAGCCCGGGATGATGCAGCTTCCTTGGACAACGCAGGTGCTGGACATTACACTGAAGAAGACAACCCCAGAGGCTAACCGAATCCTGCTCTGGACACAAACACTGTTCACTCCAGATAACCTGTTCCTTGCTATGCTCTCTGTTGTACATTGCAACTCTCATATTGTTTCTTCTTATTCTCTCACTCTGCCTGAAGCTCATACGACATGACTGCCTGGTTAGGAGGGATGAACATACCCCTGGTGAAGTTCCTTAGTAACAGCTCTAGAGCAATGTGCAAAAACACCTCTCCTGGATAGACTTCCAATCCTGGGGGTTACTCTTTGATTGAAAAAGAATGCTACTGATTAAACTCAAGTTTGTCTTATGTTATTTGCTAATTCTAGGATGCAAAGCCAGAACACGAGCTGTAATCCCTGCACCTGTCAAACTTGTCACTGCACATATCTGGACTCCTCAATCAACAAAATCTGATAAAAAAAAAAAAAAACAGAAAAGGGGAGATGTAGGAGATCAGTCAGAATGGTGGGAGAAACTATATGGAAAGGAGTAGGGCTTTTGAAAGGTCAAAAGGCTCTGTATAGCTTCGGAGGAGAATAGCTAAAGGCTGTTCTCTAACCCTGAGGCAGAGGGCAAGGAGTCTGTGCAAGAAAGTGAGGGGTAAATTATCTTGATCAGGTTTTTCTGAAGTTGTCTGGGAACTGATCTTTGAACATCCGTGCCCCCCTGACTGTCGCTGAAAGAACAATAAATATTAATTACCTGCAGATTGTGTTTGCTCCAGGCTTTTGGCATTGTGCCTGCACCGAATCAAAGCAGGCCACTTCAGCTTCTTGAGGCTGCATTCTGGTCACTAGAGTCAGGCAGACCCCTAGCTGCTGTTAACACTGATACCTGTGAGTGCTCCTTTCATCTGCCGCTCAGCCAGGGTCTGCGGGCAGACCTGGCACTCCTCCTGTTTATCCTCCTCTTCTGCTCCTCCTCCTCCTCTCCTTCCTTGTCTCTCCTTTTCCTCCTTTTCCTTCACCTTTTATCCTCCTCCTCCTCTATTTCTTCTCCACCTCTCCTCCTTCCTCTATTCCTCCTTCTCCCCTTTTTCCTCTCCTCTTCTTTTCCTCATTCTCTCCTCTCATTCAGATTCTCCTCCTTTCCTTTTTCTTCTCCCCTCCACCTTTCTCACTTCCTTTCTCTTCTCCTCATCTCTGCTGTATCCTTTCTCCTTCTCCCCTCCTCTCCTCCTCCTTCTACTTTTTCTCCCCTCCTTCACCTTCTTCTTTTGCTCTCCTCTATTTTTTCCTTCTCCTTCATCTTGCATTCTCTTTTTTTTCTCCTCCTTTTTCTCTCCTCCTTTTCCTCTCCTCCTCATTCTAATCTCTATTTTTCTTTTTCTCCTTTCCCTTCTCCTCTCCTCCATTTACTTCTCCTACTGCTTTTTCTTCCTTCTCTTTCTTATCCTCCTCCTCATCTCCTCTCTTCCCTTTCATCTTTTTCTCCTCCACCACCTCTCCTTCATCTCCTGTCCCCTTTCTCCTCGTCTACTCCTCCTGTTCTTCTTTTCTCCTTCTCCTCTGTGTTCTCTCCACCTTTTTTCTCCTCCTCCTCCTTGTTCTCTTCCTTTTTCTTTTTCTGTTCTCCATCTCGTCCTCCTTTTCTCATTTTTTCCTCTTTTAATACTTTCCTCCTTTTTTTATTCTCTTCCTTCTCCTCTCCTCCTTCTTGTCTTTCTTTTCAAATTTTATGTCTTCTGTCCTCCTCCACCTGTTTTGTTTTCTACTCCTTCTCCTTTTCCTCCTGCACCTCCTCCTCTTCTTCTCCTCCTTTTCTACTGCTTCCCCTTTCTCTACTCTTCTCCCACTTTACTTCTCTCCTGTTTCCCTTTTTTCTCTTCCTTGTCTATTTATCCTTCTCTTCCCTTTTTCTGCTTTTTGCCATTTTTTTCTTCTCCTTTTTCTTCTCTTGCCTTCTCCTACTCCTTCTCCTTTTCTTTTTTCTCTTCATTAATTTTCCTCCTCTTCCTTTTTGTTTTCCTGCTCATCCTCTCCTCTTCCTCCTTCTTCTATCCTCTTTCTCCCCCTCCTCCCCCTCTTCTTTGATTCCTCCACCTTCTCCTTTCTTCCTCCTCTACTTTTCCTTCTCCTTTTTTTCCTATTTTCCCCCTCCTTCTCCTTTCCTTCTCTTCTCCCCCTTTCCCCTTCCTTTTATCCCTCTACCTTGTTCTTTTTCTCGTCTTTCTCCTCTTCTCCACTGCCCCCTTCTCACCCATTCCTCCTGCTCCTTTTCTTTTCTTTTCTTCTTCCTTCTCCTCCTCATTTTCTTTTCTCCTCCTTTTTCTTTTCTTCCTCCTGTTTTGTCATTTTATCTTACTCTCCTTCTCTCCTCCTTTTTCTCTTCTCCTTCTGCTTTTCCTCTCCACCACTTTTTCTTCTTTCTCCTTGTCTCATTTTTCTCATTCCTCTTCTCATCTCTCCTTTTCTTTTGTTCTCCTCCTCCTCTTCCTCTTTTCCTTTTTTCTACTCTTCTCCTCTCTTCCACCTCTTTTATCTCCTCCACTCTTTAATATTCTTTTCTCCACCTCATCCTTTTCTCCTTTTTCCTCCTCTCCTCTTCCTCCTCCCTTTAACCACCTCCTTTTCTTTGCCTCCTTTTTTCTTTTTTCCTTTTTTCTCCTCCTATTTTTCTTTTTCTTATCTCCTCTTCCACTTTCTCCTTCTTGACTCCTACTCCTTTATTTCTCCTACATCTTTTTCACCTCTCCTCCTTCTTCTGTCCTTTTATTCTTTTTCTCATCCTCCTCCTTCTAATCTCCTCATAACTTTTACCCTTTTTTCTCCTCCCATTGTCCCTCTATTCTTCCCTTTTTTATTTCTTCCTTCTATTTCTTTCTCTTCTTACTCTCCGTCCCTTCTTTTTTCTCATTCATCTTCTCTCCTTCTACTCTGCTCTTTCTCCATTTTGTTCTACTTCTCTCCTCCTCCTTCTCCTAGGTCTTCTATCCTCCTTCTCCATCTTCTCTTCTCTACCACTTTTGTCTTCTACTTTTCTTTTTTCTGCTCCTATTCCTTCTCTTCTCCTCCTTTTCTTTTTTCTCACCTCCTCTACTTTTTTTCTCCTTCTTCTATTTGTTCTGCTGCTCCTTCTTTTATATCCTTTTTAATTTTTTTCCTTCCCTCCTCCTTTCTCACTCCTCCACTTTCTCCTTCTTCCCCTCCTCTGCTCCTTTTTTCTCCTAACCTTTCTTTTTTCTTCTCTTTTTATTTCCTTCTCTGCTTCTCTTCCTCCTCTTTTTGTCTCCTCTTCTGCTGCTTCTTTTCTTAAGCTTTTCTTCTTTCTTTTACTTTTCTTCTTCTCTCCTTCTCCTCTCCTTTCTCCAGCTCTTCTCCATCTTTTTTCTCTTCTCCTCCTCCCCTTTCTTTCACCTACCCTCACCTCCTTTATGTCTTTTTTTTTCTCTCCTCCTATCATTCTTTTTATTCCTCTTCTGTTTTCCACATCCTCTTCTCCTTTTTTACTTATTTTCTTCTCCTATTCCTTTTCTCTCCCCTTCCTTCTCTCCTCCTTTGTTCTTCTTTCCTCCTTCTCTTCCTGTGTTCTTGTTTTTTCTTCCTTCTCCTCCTCTCCTGCTTCTTCTCTTCTTCCCTTTTCTTTCACCTCTTTTCCTCCTTCACCTTTTCTTTTTTCTCTTCTTTCTTCCTTTTTTATCCTCCTTTTCTTCAACTTTCTCATCTTTCTCATATCCTTTTTCTCCTCCTCTTCTCATCCATTTTTTCATCTCGTCTCTTCCTTTTTTTCCTCCTTATCTTGCTCTGTCTCCTCTACCTCCCCTTCTACTTTTCTTCTCTCCTCATTCTTTCCATTCCCTTTTTTTGCCTCTTCTATTTTTCTTCTCCCCCACTTCTCCTTTTCTTCTCTCCTCCTCCTCTTTTTCTGACTTTTCTCCTTCCCCTACTCTTGTTCCACTTTCTTCTTCTCTGCTCCTCTTTCTCCTTTTCTCTTTTCCTTTTCTTGTCTCCTTCTTATCATTCTTCTCTTTTCTTTTCCACCTCTTCTTGTCCTTATTTTTTGTCCTTTTTTCTCCGCCTCTTTTTTCTCATTTTTCTTCCTTTCTCCTTATTTTCTCCTCTGCCAACTTGTCTTCTCTTTCTTCTATCTCTTTTCCTCCATCTCTCCTCCTATTCCTTCTCTCTTCTTTTGTTTTCTCACACCTTCTTTTTTCCTTTTTCTCAACTTTCTCCTGCTTTTTCTCTTTTCCCCATTCCTTCTTCTTCTCCTCTCCTTTTTTCTCTTTTCCTTTTTTAATTACTTTCTCCACCTACTTTTCCTTTCCTCCTCTACTTCTCTCCTCCTCCTCTTTGTTCTCTGCTTCTCCTTTTTCTCTTTTCTTTCTTGCTTTTCACCTTCTCTTACTCCTTCTCCTCTCATCCTTCTCTTCTCTTATTTTCCTGTCCTTCTTTTCTCTTCTTTTCTTCCTCTACTTTCTTCTCTTCTCCTCCACCTGATTTTCTTTTTCTCCTCTTTCTCATCTCCTCATTCTTCTTTTTCTCCTTTTTCTCCTTTTCCCATCCTTCTTTTTCCATTTCTTATTATTCTCATCTCCTTTTTCTCCTCTTACTCTTTTCCATTTCCTTCCTCACTCCCACTATTACTACTCCTTCTTTTTTTACTTCTTTTTTCTACTCCTTCTCCTCTTATCCTTCTTTTCCATCTCTTCTTTCTGTCCTCTTTCTCTCCTCCTTTTCCTTTTTCCTCCTCCTCCTTTTCTTCTGTCTTCTTCTTTCTTCCTTCTTTTTCTTTCCTTTTCCTTTAGTTGTACACTTCTCCTCATACTTTCTTTTATTTCTCCTTCTCTTTACCTCTTTCTCTTTCTCTTCTTTCTCCATTTCTTTTCCTTTTCTCCTCCTTTGTCTACTCCTGTTTTCTTCTCCTTTTTTCTCCTCTTTCTTTGTCCTCATTTTTCTTTTTCCTTCTCCTAGTCCTTTTTCTATTCTTTTTTCTCCTCATCTCCTTTTTCTTCTTTCTCTCCTCTATTCATCATCCATCTCGTCTCCTCCTCCCCTTCTTTTTCTGCTTTTTTTTTTTTTTTTGGTCTAGGCATCCTCCTTTTTCTCCTCTTCTCTTCCTCCTCTCTCCTCTCTTTCACTTCTCCTTTTTCTCTTAATTCTTCCTCTCCTTTTTCTCTTCCTTTTCTATTTTTCTCTTTTCCTCCACCTTCTCCTTTTCTTTACCTCTCCCTTTTCTTTTCCTCCTCCTCCCCTTTCTCTCTCTTCACTTTCTCCTTTTTCTCCTCTCCTTTGTTTTTTCTTCCTTCTTTTTTCTCCTCATCTCTATTTTACTTTCCCCTTTTACTTTCTTTTTTTGTCCTTCAGTTTTCTTATCTTCCTCCTCTCTTTTTCTTCTCTCCTTTTGCTCACCCTAATCTTTCTTCTGTTCCTCCTTTTCTTTTTCCCTGTTCATTTTTTTCTTTTTCTTTCCTTTTTTCAATTCTTCTTTATTCCTTCTTTTTGTCTCCTCCCCTATTTGTTTTTCATCTTCTTCATTTCCTCTACTTTCCCTCCTCCTTTTCTCCTCATCTTTTTCTTCTACTTTTCTTCTCCTCCTCCTCCATCATCTCTTCTTCCTTCCTTCTTCGTCTTTCTTTTTTTCTACTATTCTTTGTTCTTTTTTTCATCTCTTCCTTTTTCTTTTGTGGTCCTCCTCTTTCTTCTTCTCTACTTCTACTTTTTTGTCTGCTACTTCTTTTCACCTCCTCTTGCTCTTCTTCTCCTGTATCTTCTGTTTTTTCTTTTCTTTCTTCGTTTCCTCTCTTGCTGCTCCTCCTATACTTTCTCCTTTTTCTCTTCTCTTTTCTGCCTCTTTCTTTTTTCTTCTATCCTCCACTGCATGTTTTTTTTTCTCCTTCTCCTCTACTTCTCCACTTCTCCCTTTTCTCTTTCTCCTTCAATTCTAATCCTATTTTCTTCTTATTCTCTTATCTTTCTTCTCCTCTCCTACTTCTCTTTCTTTCTCCTTCTCTCCTTTCTCTTTGTATCCCCTACTCCTACTTCTCTTTTTCTTCTCTCTTCCTCCTCCTTTTCTTTCTCTTCTATTCTTTCTCTTTTTCACTTCTCAACCTTTTTCTTTCCTCCTTCTATTTTTCTCTTTTGCCTGCTGTTTCTTCCTCTCCTCCTCTTCATCCTTTACCTTTTTCTCCTTCTTTTCCTCCACCTTCTTTTCTTCTCTCCCTTTTTCTCCTCCTTTTTCTCCTTCTCCTTCTGTCTTCTTCTCCTCCTCACCTCCTCTTCTTCTCCTTTACTCATTGCCTTTTTTCTCTTCTCCTGTTTCCTTTATTTCTTTTCTTCTCCTCTCCTCCTTTCCTATTTTCTTCTCTTAATTATCCTCCTCCTTTTTATCATCCCCCAACTATTTCTCCTCTCCTATTTCCTCCTCCTCCTTCTCCTCTCCTTACCCCATTTGTCTTTTCTTCACCTTGTTTTATCTTTTCTTCTCTCTTTTCTTTTTCCCTTTTTCTCTTCCTCACCTCCCTTATCCTGCTTCCTCCTCTCCTTTTTCTCCTCCTCTCCTTCTCTTTCTCCTTTTCCTTTTTCCTCCTCCTCCTTCTACTTTACTCCTCTTTTATGTTCCTGCTCTTCTCTCCTCTTCCAATTTTTCTCTTCCTTCTCCTCGTCCTCCTCCCCTTTTTCTCCTTCTTTTTTTCTCCTCCTTTTTTTTTTTTTGCTCCTTTTCTTCTCTCCTCCACCTCTCCTTCTCATTTTTATTCTATTACTCTACTCCTCCTCATTTTCTTCCTCTTTTTTGGTCTCTCCTCCTTTCTTCTCCTTTTCTACATTATCATCTCCTCCTCTACCTGTCCTCTTCTTTTTCTTCTCCTTTCCTTTTTCTCATTTTTTCCTTCTTTTTTTCCTCACTCTTCCTTTTTCTTCTCTTCTTTCTCTCCTCCTCCTCTTTCCCTCCTCTTTTTCTCTTATTTCTGTTTCTTTTTTCTCCTCTGCTTTTTGCTTAATTCCTTTTTTTCTGCTCCTACTTTTTCTCTCTTACTTCTCTTCTTTTTTGGTTCTTTTTCTTTCTTCTCCTTTTCTTTTTTCTCTTTCTTTTCTTTTTCTTCTTCTATCCTCCTCTTCACCTCCTTCTTCTTTTATTCTCCTCTCCTCTTGCTTTTCTTTTTTCTCTTCTCTTCCTCCTTTTCCTCCTTCTCTCCTTTCTTCTGTGTCCTTTTCTCTTCTTTCCCTACAGCTTTCCTTTTTGCTTCTTTCTCCTCCTTTGTTTCCTTTTTCTCTTCTCCTTTTCTTTACTCATTTACCTCTTATTTCTTCTTTTTCTCCTCATCCTCACATGCTTCTTTTTCTTGCCTTCTCTTCCTCTTCTCATTTCCTTCTTCTTTTCTTTCTTCTCTTCTTCTCCTTCTCCTTCTCTTTTGCTTCTCCTCCTCGTCCCCATCTCCTTTTTCTGTATTCCCTCTTTTGTCCTCTTGTCATTTTCTATTCCGTTGCTCTCTCCTTTTTCTTATCTCCTCCTCTCCTCCTCTTTCCATTTTTTCTCCTTATCTTCACCTCCTTTTTCTTCTACTCCTTTTTTCCTCTTCTCATGCTACTCTCATTTTTCTCTTTTTCTTTCTTCTCTCCTCCTCCTTTTTGTTTCTTCTTTTTCTACTCTCTTCTGCTTTCTCTCCTTTTTTTTTTCTCAACAGCCTCAGCCTGGGCCCCCTCCCTATCTTCCCACTTGCACCTCTTAGGAAACTGCGACCCTTATGTTTGCTAAGGAGCAGGGGAGGTCCTTCCACTCAATGACACCCCCCCTCAGAAGTGGCAGAGGGTGCATCGAAGATGTGACCCACTCCCTGGCCAAGGTTGAGGATGGAGCATGTTGGCTGATCCCACTGCCTGGCGGGGCCGCTTCTTTCCAGGCAGGGTGGAGACCTGCAGGGTGCGGAGGAAACAAAATGATTTCTGCAAAGGCAGAGTTGCCAGTGCATCCCCATGTATTTCAGAGGTTTCTTCCTTTAGATATATAGTGGTCTATGCAGCTGTACACAAGGATTCTGAAGACATTTAATAGAAGTGGAAGGTGATGGAAAGCGAATTGCAAAGAGAAGAATGTGATTTTGCTTTCATTTTTACACCTGTGAAAAGCATTGTCTAAATTTGATGCCTTTTCAAGTAGGCAGGTATAGTTTCTAAGATATACTTTAATCAAGGAGTCTGTTAGAGACCAAAGTCTTGGCTAAAACCTCTTTGGAAATACACACACACACACACACACACACACACACACACACAAATGCCTAGTTCTTTGCTACCTTCAAGAGTCCACAGAACTTTTGTAGAAATGGGTATGAATTCCTTCAAAAGGATCTTGCACTCCATTTCAGATGAATGAAGTTGCACTGTATTATAATTCTTAAAAATACTGCTAAACTGGTTGCATATTACAATATATTGGTTTTTTTAAATTCTGCTAGATGTATGATATTTTTAAGAAATGCTACTGATGCTTATAAATCTATATAAAATCATTCTCTGGAGTGTCCTACATACCACTTTATTTCTCATCAGAAGTTCAGACTCTAAGTCCTTACCATGGCAGAACCTGTTATGTGATAGTAAACATGCATCTCACTAAGCTGGTACAGATGATACATTCATACCTAACTTGTTACACCATCCAAATGACCATTTGATTAAAGGGCCTTTTATATTGTTACTTCAGGCAGATTCCCAAGGTCTTATTTGCATCTGACCCAGGTAGAGCATGTTAAAGGAGAAAAAATAAACCTTACCTTTTTTGTCCTGCATTTGATCAATAGCTGTTTATTGGTTACCTGGTGTATGCCACACACTGTACATAAGTACCTGGTAATTAATGGATGGTAATAAATGTAGTTGCCAGCCAGGTGTAGTGGCTCACACCTGAAATCTCAGCACTTTGGGAGGCCGAGGCGATCATATCACTTGAGGTCAGAGTTCAAGACTAGCCTGACCAATATGGTGAAACTCCATCTCTACTGAAAATCCAAAATTAACTGCGTGTGGAGGTGCATGCCCGTAATCCCAGCTACTCAGGAAGCTGAGGCAGGAGAATCAGTCGAACCTGGAAGGCAGAGGTTGGAGTGAGCCAAGATCATGCCATTGAAATAAATAAGTAAATAAATGTAGTTGTTCTATATCAGCAGTTCCCAACACCCAGGGGACAGACTAATACCAGTCTGTGGCCTGTTATAAACCAGGCTGTACAGCAGGAGGTAATGGTGGGTGAGCAAAGCTTCATCAGTATTCACAACCACTTTCCATCACTGGTATAACAGATCAGCATCATCATCAGATTATCACAGGAGTGCAAACCCTATTGTGACTGTGCAGGTGAGGGATGTAGGTTGCACACTATTTATGAGAATCTAATGCTTGTAGATTTGTCACTGTCTCTCATCTCCCCCAGATGAGAACATCTAGTTTAAGAAAAACAATCCCAGGGCTCTCAATGATTCTACATTATAGTGAGTTGTATAATTATTTCATTATATATTACAATATCATAATATCAACTAAGTACACAATAAATGTAATACACTTGAATGATCTGAAAAGAAAATCATCCAAAAGAAAATCATCCCACCGCATCTGTGGAAGAACTGTCTTCTGCAAAACCAGATCCTGGTGCGAAGAAAGTTAGGGACCACTGCCCTGCAATATACAATGCCTGGCATACACTAGGTAGCCAAAGAAATTCCCAGTGGCGTTAATCAGAGATTTTCAAAGCTGTATTTGTCTTTTGCTTGCTTGCTTTGTGTTTTCTCTTTCTTTCACTTTTCTCAGAGACAATGGAGTAGGACTATATAAGATGTGTAATATTTCTGGTGGCTTAATTACTTTAAAATGTTCTTCATTCATTTTGGTGTACCTTCTTTTTTTATTTTTTCACTCCACCCCCTCTTAGACTAAGTTATTTTCACCCTGCTTCTCTGAAAGCACTCAGCAAATAGTCCATGTTTACACTCAGACAAACACTGTTAGGGTTGGGTGGCTATGTTGGCCCATTTTATAGCTGCTTTATGATCTACACAGGGGTTCCCAATAAATTAAGCTCAGGATTCACAATTCCTAACTACTGCCAAGACCCATGGAACAGCTGCTTTATAGAACCAGCTTGATCTCAAAGAAGACTTAGCTTTAAATGTATACTGCTTATTTACCTCTGTGTATGGGTGTGTTGTTACTTTTAATAAAGAAGACCAATTTTTAAAAATATAAATTTGGTTGAATTTGAAGGTATAATAATAATAATAAAAACTTTAGCCATTGGTGGCAGTGTCATTGATGAATATGCTGATAGATACCTTTTTAGTAGTTTTTCTACTTCAGGACAATGACCTTACAACAATGTAAAAACCTTACAGCAATGGTTGTAAGGATAAAATCATGTTCCAGAAACTCAAAATCTACATATGGAATAAAGCGGTATATTTTGAGATTAGGAAGCTTTGTGGATATCCACTGTGGATCTCCTTTAGAGAATTTTGAATTTTTGAGTGCCTTGCTTTGGGAAAGGATGCTACTGGTCTTTAGTGTACAGACACTGGAAATGCTGCTCCACATGCCACAGTGCCCAGACAGCCCCAAACATCAGCAGAGCTGAAGTCAATGAAGCCTGCTTGAAAGGTAGAGTAGTGGATTTTATTGCATCCACAAGCACACTGCGTGCATTCCCTTTATTGCATGTGCTATATTTTGAAATGTGAAAATTCATAAAGTAAGCTTTTATTTGCCTCTAAGGTGCCATGGTTGGCAAGGTCAAAGTTTAACAAGAAGTTTGGAATTGAGGAAAACATTAAGTGGTGTCCAATGTAGTTGAAGACTCCATAGTAAATAAGAGTTCTAGCACTTACCTGTTTCTAAAACAAATGAGATACATTGGCTCTGTAAACCTGTTGTACTAGGTGGCTCAGTTTTCCCAGGCACCTTCTCAGTTATTTAAGAAACTCGCCTGATTCTGTCATCTGCCAATCTTCCTCATGTTTCAAGTTATGAGGAGTACATCTTTAAAAAAATTGAACTAGCTCTTACTTGCTTGACAGTTAAATGTTTTTGCATTCATAGTCTCCCTTATTTTAATTTCTCAAGCTTTTACAAAATTCTTACACAACAATCTGCTCTTTTCACAGAACAGTGTTTCTTAGCTAGGGATTCTGTCCATACATGTCCTCTTGAGAGGGTGGATGTCAGCCAGCGTCCCTGGCTGAGAAGGATGGGGATAATACAGGGATGCAACAAAGGAGACATTGATAATTTTTTTTTTTTGAGATGAAGTCTCACTCTGTTGCCCAGGCTGGAGTGCAGTGGCACCATCTCGGCTCACTGCAACCTCCACCTCCTGGGTTCAAGTGATTCTCCCACCTCAGCCTCCCCAATAGCTGGGACTACAGGTGTGAACCACCACACCTCACTAATTTTTGTATTTTTTTTTTTTTAGTAGAAACAAGGTTTCATCATATTGGACAGGCTGGTCTTGAACTCTTGACCTTGTGATCCGCCTGCCTTGCCCTCCCAAAGTGCTGGGATTACAAGCGTGAACCACCATGCCTGGTCAACAGTGATAATTTTTATGTTCTGGGATCCCAGGCCTCAGGTCAGAACTGTCTAGTACAATGAAAGGAGTGATCTTTTAGTCAACCAGTGCCACTGGTCTGACTTTTGTCCTACCCTCCCACTTTTCACCCTATTACACAAACAGGAGATATGCAAAATAGAGGGCAGGAAGATGAGAAGATTGAATTATAGAAAAGAAAGGGTTGCCTGCAGTAAGTGGACAGTTGCCCACAAAGCAATCTCAGCTCCACTTACATTAGAGACATGTGAAATGCTTGAGAATAGTTGTTTTAAAATTCTTAGATCAGTGGACAGACTGGAAGTATCCTACTGATGTCAGTTGCCAGGTGCCCAATGCCTGTTCTCTGCAGAAACCTTTGCAGTCCCATACCTGGGAGTGAGTTCTGTTCCTGCAGAATGCCCCATACATTCTAGTGCTTTTCTGCCCTCTCCTCTAACCTATGAACTGGCAACTCTAACTCTACATTTTCACTTACAACTTCTCCAAAGCTGTAATCTTCTGTGATCCTGATCACACTACAAGTCCCTCACCCTGAAAGTACTTGAAAAATGAAAGTAATCTTCATCCCTTCTGGAAGATGAGTGCCATACACACAACCTACTATGCCAGGAACATTGCTGCTGGCTGCCCTGATGCACGTCTCTCTCACCCCTATTCCAATCAGTCACTAGGCTCTCCCCAATCCATGCTCCAGTCACTGACTTTGGCTGTTAATTACTTCTGAATGAAGGCCCTCAAAGAGCCATAAACACCTCTTAATTTAATTTTCTGCCACCAGTATTTCCCTACTGCTGTTAATCTTCCACTCTGCCACCAGAGTCATCCTCAAAAACTAAAACTGATCTCGTCGTTTGCCTAATCACATTTCTTGGCTCCCTGTTGTCTGTAAAAAAGAAAAATCCAAACTCCTTAACTTGGTTTACAAAGACCTTCATCTGCTTCCAAACCAAATTGCTAGACTTGGCTCTTGTCTCTATCTTCCACGTCACTGTCACGCTGAACAATTCCTCACTGCCTTTGCTGTTGCATGGGTTGTTCTTTTTGTTGTGTCTTCATCCCCTTCCCCAGCAAAGAACATTTACTCTTCTGTTGAGACCCATCTCAAACACTACCTTTTCTAGGGAGAATTAGGTCTTCTGTTTCCAATAAATTTCATTCCCATATATCAAGTCTGTCTGCTGTAATTTATCTGTTAACGTTTGTCCCACCTCAAGAATATTTTCTTAATATCCTGTACCTAGCAAAATTGCATGGTTGGTACTCAATGACTACTGCTTTTTTTTTTTTTTTTTTTTTTTTGAGATGGTTTCTTGCTCTGTTTCCCAGACTGGAGTTCAGGGGTGCAATCTCGGCTCATTGCCACCTCCACCTCTTGGGTTCAAGCAATTCTCCCACCTCAATTAACATCTCAAACAGGTTTTTCTGTGTTTTGGTTAGTTAGATCTGTATGTATCTGGTTCTGTGATTTTTTTAGTTTTCTGTGGTTAAATCTCTATGTATTTGGTTCAAATATTCTACTTAAAAGTTAAATCAAGAGTAACTTAAAGGAGGCTTAATTTGTGTTTCGTTGAATTTGATTTGTAAATTATGAAAATAAGTTTTCTAGGAATGATTTGTGTGTTCAAAAGCTTATTAAGGTTTCACAACTTAATTTTGCTAAGTACAATTCTGTATCAGATTTAGCTTCCTTTTAGAAAAGAGTTTTTCACAACCAAATTTACCATTCTTATGATTTATTTTATATTTACAAATTTTTATTTATTCCATAAACATCTGCTTGTGAAGGTTCTGTCTTTACCACCAAGTCTACTGGTACAGCAAAAACAGACAGTTGCTAATCTCAAAAATGATAGATCACATTCAAAGAGACTCATCCAGCCATGAATAGGTCACTTATTCCAGTGTTAATTGCTCAAAGTTAAGTATGGCAAAAACCTATGAAGTAAAGTTTGGCCTTTGTGTACGGAAGAGAAATGAAGGATGCCGGATTGCAAGTCAAGGAAAGCATCCTATGGAAGTCACATCTGAGCTAATATCTGAAGGATGGCTGACAGGAGGAAAAAGAATGCTTTCGAGAACAACCGGTACAGAAGCTGAGGTTGAAAAGGTGGATGTGTCCAGGGAAGTGGGAGAAATACAATATGTTTGGAAGAAAAGACACTGAATGAGATAAATGACAGAAACAGTGAAGGAGATAGGGACTAGAGCAGGCTTGTAAGAACTCTGGAAAGCTGTGAAAAGTGTTGGGGCAAAAAGTAGTGTGGTGAGATTTGCATGTTAAGGGCAATTTTTACCCATAGTAGTAAATAGACCTGGGAGAAGGAAATAATGATGGGCTTTCTGTTTGAAAGAAAATCAGTTAGGCTAGTCTTTGAAAACTTTGAAAAGCAGCAGTGGCCTGAAACATAGTAGCAGTAGAGATGGGAGCTCAGCTGGACTTGATAGAGGTTTCAGAGGTAAGAGAGACTTGCTGATGTGATGGTGTGGGGAAGGGATAGATGATTCCTTGATCTTGGATTTTATAGTTGGGTAAATGGCGGTGCCTCACTGAGATTGAAATGCTGGATTAAGCAACATATGTGGACAGGGCATGTTTCCTACCATTTAAAGAGTTATGTATACGTTTTCTACGCTTTTAGCTATGTCTCCACTTGAAATGTGCTTTAGTTGGTTAAAAATTATTTACCTGGCATGGATGAAGCATAAAAAGTACTTATGTAACTAATAAACCAATGTTATGTTCTTACCTATGAAAATAATTAAATGGCTTTTCCTTATTCTTTTTCTTCTTTCCTTTTAATTTATTGATACTAAAATGCAAAGGAAAGATTGTAGATGGCCTGAGTTTTTTAATAATTTTCCCATGACATGTACACCTAAATTTTAAGACTGTTAAAGTTTATGTTTGATTTAGTGATCCTTTATTTGTTTGATTGCAAGCATAGGATTCATGAGGAGAGACTTTGGGTAGGAACCAAGCTAGGACTCTCAGGATGTCTTAAGTCCATCAGAGAAGTTCAGAGTAGTTCTACTCAGGGGCATCAGAACTCCTTTCATGTCCAGATTTTTCAACTCATTTTTTAAGTGAAACCCTGTAAAGAACATAAGTGGTCTTGCGATATCCTTAATGTCTTAGAGATACATCGGTATTTTTCTTCACCAGTAATCTTTGAAAACAAAATTTATTTAGTAAACAGATGTTGCTGTTTATCTACTGTATGCTAAGATCTTTATTAGATCTGTCAGTGCCAAAGAAAACGATTTACTGTACCCCTTTCACAAAGAGTGAAACTTATTTCCACAGTGTTTGTTTAGCCAGCATTTAAATACTTCTGGGGATGTCACATTTGTTACCTACCCTCAGGCAGTCCTTGGGTTTCTACGGTATTAGTTCATGTTTTTTTAATGGAAAACAAAGTATTTTTGAAACAAACTTATCAGTGATGTGTTTTCTGCTGAGTTGGTACACACTAGACGCTGGAAGGAAGGCATGCTGTTCTGTGCTTTATGCACCTCAGGGAGACAGTGTGCAATCTGAACCCCAGAAAGTATCTTCAGGACATGCTTCAACTACTCAGTGAGAGGCCATCTCCTACATTAAGATTTCTGCTCCTGAGAAAAAATATCTGTCCCACTTGACTGCACATCCATCATCTTCTGTGTGAGTTGGGCCAACATCTTTTAAAACCATCTCACATGGAAGTCTTATTGGGACTCTCATTTTTGGTAATGCTTGCCTCTGATGTCATCCACATGACTCATCAAAATCTCAGGTGAGCCCCACTGTGCTCCAAAGATGGTTCTCTCTTATTGAATCAATCCTGACAGATGTAACCTGAACATCCCTTTGGGGCCCAGTAGCACTGGTTTCCCCATTTTGGGGAGTACATGATTTTTCATCTCTTGCTTGGGAGCATGGATATTTCTGCATCACCACAACCATAAATATCGTTAGGACAGACACCACACTTTATTTCATTTCTGCATTGGATAAGATAAACTTTAAAAAAATACTTAAAAAAGTTATTTCTAACCCTCACTTTTAAAAATTGAAAAAGCTGGCCAGGCGTGTTGTCTCATGCCTGTAATCCCAGCACTTTGGGAGGCCGAGGTGGGCGGGCTGCCTGAGCTCAGGGGTTTGAGACCATACTGGGCAACATGGCGAAACCCTGCCTCTTTAAAAAAAAAAAAAAAAAAAAATTAGGCCGGGTACGGTGGCTCACACCTGTAATCCTAGCACTTTGGGAGGCCGAGGAGGGTGGATCACGAGGTCAGGAGTTCAAGACGAGCCTGGCCAAATTGGTGAAACCCTGTCTCTATTTTTTACAAAAGTTAAAAAAAAATTGAAATAGCTTGGTGAAGAGATGCTGGGAAAAATACTTCTAAAACTAAGCTTAATTGTGTTTTTTTGGAAACATAAACCTTAAGGTACTCTACAAATAACTCAGCGTTTTTTGCCTCAGAGTGACCCAAGCATAAGTGTGCATTAAAAAGTCTAATTACAAGTTAGTTATAAATATATCTTACCAGATAATTATCTTGTTGTGAATATCCAAAATTGGAATCAGTAGTATGTTGAGAAACAATTTGTGGTGACAAGAATATATAAAGCAACTTTTGGATAAGTTACTCACTTTGGAGAGTGCTGGATAGTGGTGACCACACATGCTGTCTATTGCGTGTTGTATTTTTTCTTAAATATTTGTGTATTTGCACTGTTACAGTGCTGCTTCCTGAAGGCCCTGATGTGTTAAGTTTTCTATGCTTTGGGGTATGGGCACGTCTTACACATGGCTGTCTTCTGAATGTTAGACCATCTATCGTGGTCAGATTACGTGAATACAAGTTGAATATATTTTCAGTGAAGTCCCTGAGGATTTATGAAATAAGTTAATAAAGAACACATGTTGGAAATCTGAGTTTACTCCAGAGAAATTAAACATTGTATTGGGTAAGCCAGGCCATGCGATGTGTCTTAAGGGTGTCAGTAATATGCCCATTCTTCACATGCCCAAAACTGGTGTCATTTTGCTAAGAATGTGAGATCGGGATATATGCTGTCAAATTACTTTTTCCTCAGGAATGTGGATGCTCTGCCTTAGAATGAGAGTGTGTGTGTATGTTTGTTCTTAGTGTGACATTAAGTGCTAAAAACAGGGTGGTCACTTATCTTCTCAGTTTCTCATTGATTTTGCTTTTTTTTTTTTTTAAGAGACGGGGTCTTGCTATATTGCCAAAATGGCTATTCACAGGAGTGCAGTGGCTATTCACAGGCGTGGTCCCACTACTGATCAGCACTGGAGTTTTGACCTGCTCCGTTTCCAACCTGGGCTGGTTCACCCCTTCTTAGGCAACCTGGTGGTCCCCTGCTTCCAGGAGGTCACCATACTGATGCCAAACTTAGTGTGGACACCCGATCTGCATAGCGCACTACAGCCCAGAACTCCTGGGCTCAAGCGATCCTCCAGCTGCAGCCTCCCAAGTAGCTGGGACTACAGGCAGGCATCACCTCGCCCGGCTTTTTTTTTTTTTTTTTAAAGCAGCTCTAGATGTAAATGTGGTGAACATGATGGTCTCTGTGTTTTGAAGCTTGCTTTGTGCCTTTGTTCCTCTTTTCTGGAGAGTAGATGGTGTGTGGTCATGTGTTTGTTTTGTGTTATGCTAAGAAAAAGGGAAAAGTATCAGTGTATTGGGAAAGTAGAGTGGTTAACACTGGTCAATTTTTTTTTTTGAGACAGTCTTACTCTGTCACCCAGGCTGGAGTACAGTGGCACGACCTCGGCTCACTGCAACTTCCACCTGCCGGGTTCAAGTGATTCTTCCTCAGCCTCCCAAGTAGATTAGACTAGAGGCGCGTGTCATCACACCCGGCTAATTTTTTGTATTTTCAGTAGAAACAGGGATTCACAGTATTAGCCAGGATGGTCTCAATCTCTTGCCCTCATCATCCTCCCACGTCAGCCTCCCAAAGTGTTGGGATTACAGGCCTGAGCCACTGTGCCCAGCCAACACTAATCAAATTCTTATGTTTAGAGATTATTATGTATTTCATTATTACTGTTACAGTAAATGGAATTTTGTAAGCGCTCATTTGGCCAGCTTGTCTCTAGGAAGTCTGATAGTAGCTACAGCTGTCTCTTGTGTCTCTTTAGAAAACTAAAGAAACAAAAATCCAGTCCCAAACACCAGAAACTATGACATGCTTATATTACAAATGAATCTGTCTAGAGTACTTTTAAATAAGTTTCACCTACAACATTCAAGTTGCAGACAAACTTTGGTATAAACCATTTCTTAGCCAGCTTTGCCTGTATTTGCTTTAAATCAGATAAACCAAAAGTATTTCTGCTTCTCTTCTGTGGCACACCTATTAATCCATAGGATTCCAGTTTGAAAAGTCAACAATCAAAATTTGGATTTAATTTTCACCCTTTGTTTGCTGTTAGCTTTTTTTTTTTTTTTTTTTTTTTTTTTAGAGAAACACACTCAGCATGATAGCAGCAGTAGCAGGAGTCATAAAATCTAACAATTATTGAGCACTGGCTACCAGCATCCTAAATTTTTTATGCATCATCTTTTTCATTCATCACAATTCTTTGACAGAGGAATGTAGATGTAATTATTATCCTCAGGATTCAGATGAGGAAATAGAGACCCAGAGAAACAACCAGCTACTAGAACTCAAACTATTAAGTTTGTCCCTAGGGCTGTGCTTCTGACCACTGCCAGACTACCCACCATAAACATGTCCATTCACTAAACAAATACTAACTAAAAATTTCCTGTAAGCAGAACTCTCCCTATTAGGCATATCAAGGGAAAACATGGGGACACCAAAGGAAGTATGTCAGGACAGGGTTCTGCTTTTCAGAAACGAATTACAGTTCACCTATTGAACAGCTTATTTTAGCTCATATTTGACCACATAAGTTAGACCTTCTCTTCTGTGATGGTCAGGAATTGAGACTGGTGTTTTGTGGAGTGACGGGCTTGCAGAGGTCGTGTCAGTACATGAACTGACTGACTGGGACTTGTGTACCCTTAAATAGGGGGAGTTCAACAAGACACTAAAGCAGAACGCTGGCAGACTGAGATCCAGTGGTAAAGTAAAGTGAAACCTTGAACAAATCCTACCAAGGATGAAATTTTAACCATGTTCTCATTGAAAAAGATAGCATGTGGAAGGGAGGTGGTCTTTCTACACGGAAGGAGATATTCTAGAAGTGGAAAAGGGTGTGCATAGACTCTTACCATTCTGCTGGTCCTGTGTGGTAGGTAGTAGGGGGCTCTCATCTCCTGAAGCCTTCTTTAACCTCACTGAAAGCGCTGAGCCCTGTTCCAGGACTCATATGAAGCCTACTTTTGAAGAGATTTGAAACTGTAAAGTCAGCAGTGTTTGGGAAATTTAGTTTTGCTTTGGGTAGGGCCAATGCCTTGAGAACAGGTCTATTGTTTCATGAAATAATAGGTTATTGTTATTTTACATTATGTAGAAATTCAAGGTTTTGCCTCAGACTTTGCATTGGGGTGATCTTAAGGGGTTCATAACATGTGATATGAGCTAACTAAGGGCAACAATTGAGTTGACTCGATTGCTAATCTAATCCAGAAATTTGTCCAAGATCAAGTGTAATACACTCTGGAAGGTATTGTCTCTTTATTGTTTTGTAAGAAGAAGGAGGAGCCACATGTACTGGAGGAAAGTGAGAGGAAGACCTTCTGTCTCCTTTAACTGTGTTTGAGATGGGGTCTCCAGTGTGCCTAGTTTCTTTTATGAGGGTACCTGAGTAAGTTATGAAATTGACAGATCTTGCATTGAGGGTCTGTTTTCTGTTTCTTCCTATCTGTGGATAAGGACTGTTTTGAAACTAGTAACAGAGAATTGAAGTCATGCATGCTACCAGCTGAATTTTAACTGACTTATCTTCTGTATTTACTATTACTATTATTATTATCAGTTATTTTTCTCATGACATTGGGAGAGTTTCAGCAAAATAATAGTGGATAGCAATCTGGACTAGTATATCAGCATTTTGGATCCATTTTTGTCTTATCTGTTGAATATCACTATCAGCTACCTTCCATTGGGAACCATTTCTTGACACCTACACCTCGTACCAGGCTCTGGAACTGTAAAGATGGATGTAATATGGTTTCAGTTCTAAAATTCACCAGTGACTCACAACCAGAAAGAACAAGTGGAGAGCCAGCAAGTGAGAAATTGCAGTGAAAATAAAAGGTGACACCCTCAAATGTGCAGGTTTTCTGTGTGGAGGAGAAGAATGTGGGAAAGGATAAATGTATACTTAGGCAAAAAAACAGTTTAAGTACAGGACTTGAAGTATAAAAGTATGGGGCTTGAGAACAGGATAGGACAAGAAGTGGAGTGTGACAGGAGAATATAGTTTGGGAGTGTTGTGTAGAGTTGGGATGATAAGAGATGTTGGCCTTAGAAACATGGATGTGTAGGCTGTTATGAGCCATCAGATGTCTTGGAGCAGGGCTGTAATGTGAGTAGCTCTGTGTTTTGGAAAGAATACCTCTAACCTTTTAGAAAGTTTAAGCTTGAAAAATGACAATGTGTTCAGCAAAGTGCAGTACAATTTGGTATCCTCTTTGATAGAATACATTTTCCATTTTTTAAAAGAGACTTTTCAGCCCAGAAGGTATGATCTGACTTCCTATACATGGTTAAGAAATAATGGAAAGGTGAGAACATTTATTTTTCCACAAATCTGATTCACTTAGACAATGTTTAAACTTTCCTAATCATGTTTTACTAATTGGTACTTACTGAAACTCTTCAAAGAGTAGACATCTTTAGAAGGGAAGAACTTCTTTTTCTCTCAAAAACATTAAAGATGGACACTGGGAGCTGAATGGAGATATATGTAAAATAATTTTGGACAAATGATTACTATGATGAGGATAACAAAAACTTATATAAATCAGTAAAAATTAAATAATTCAATAGCAAAATAAGCAGAAGACATGACTAGACAATTCAAAAAGTAGTACACTAAACATATATAAAACCATGTTACCTGAATAGTTACTAAAATGCATATTAAAATAATGAGATGCCAGTTTTTCACATACCAAAATGGAAAATATTTCTTAAAATGACATGTTCTATTATACTATTTATAAATGGTAAGTGTAGGGAAACAAGAGCTTTCTAACATCATTACTGGAAGTATAATTTGATGTCATATTTGTACATGACAGTTTTTGCACTGTGCATCAGTGGCCTTTGAAATGTGCTATATTTCTTAATATAGCAATCTGAACAAATAAATTTTTTTTAACATAATAAACAAGTGTCATTTCTCTGGTGTAAATACCCGAGGTTTTTCATCTCATGCCAAAGAAATCAAGTACATGGACACACAAGAAGTTGGTTTAGGAGTGGAGATTTAACAGGTAAAAGTAAAAGAAAAATAGCTCTCTCTCCTGAGAAAGAGTGGAGCCCCCAAGTTGGACTTCCAGCCTGCAGTGAAGCACACTGGGTTTTACAGATTGGCTTTCAGGAGGTAGTGTCTGATTTACATAGGACCCAAAGATTGGTTGGATCAGGTGTGGACATTTACACGGCACAGGCGGAAGCTGGCTGCCCCACCCTTATCTTCCATTTTGCAACTGGAGCATTTGCCAGCACCCTGTTACCTGCTTCTAAAACCTATTTCAAAAAAAAAAAAAAAAATTAAGACAAAGATTAAAAATTTGTGGGAAAGAAGATAAAGACAGAAACACAATACAATAAAACCTGTGAGATACAGCAAATATAGTACTAAGACAGCAGTTTATAGCCTAAATGCCTCCATCAACAAAGTAGAAATCTTACATATTAAAGACCCAGCATTACACTTCAAGGAACTAGAAAATTAATAGCAAGCCAAGTTCTAAGTTAGAAGAAGAAAATAACAATAAAAATCAAAACAGAACCAAATGAAATAAAGACCAAATGCAATAAAAATAATCAACAGAATCAAGAGTTGCTTTTTCAAAAAGACAAAATTGATAAATTGCTAGCTAGATTAACCATGAACAGAAGAGAGATCTAAATAAACAAATCAGAAATGACAGAACAGACATTAATTACAATGGATACAACAGTAATACAAAACACCGTAAGGAAGGATTATAAACAACTAGACACTCACAAACCTGAAAACTTAGAAAGAATGAATAAATTCACGGAAACATACAACTTCAAAAGATAGAGACAGGAAGAAATAGAATACCTGAACAAACTAATGAGTAGCATGATTGAGTTTATAATAAAAAAATGTCATGACAAAGAAAAGCTCATAAGTAGATAAATGCAAAGCCAAATTCTACCAAATGTACCAAGAATAATCATGCTCCTGAAACTCTTCTCAAAAATTGAGGGTAATGAAATTCTTTCTAAGTCACTCTCAGGTCAGTATCATCCTGATACCAAAACTAGCCAAAGACATGACAAAACTATTATAATTTATTATATTATTATTATAATAAAAAATAGATATATGAGACCCAAACTAAAAAGTTTTGGCACAGCAAAATCATCATCATCATCATCATCAACAGGGTAGGCAACCTACAGAATAAAAGAACATATTTGCAAACTATGTGCCAACATGAAAGTGATGTTCAGAATTTACAAATAACTCAAACAAGTCAAAAATATCATCATGATAATTATGAATCCCTTTGAAAAGTGGGCAAATAACATTACTAAGCATTTTTCAATAAAGACATACAAATAGCCAACATGCATACGAAAAAAATGCTCAACCTCAACTAAAATACAACTACCATTTGATTCAGAAATCTCATCACTGGGTATCTACCCAAGGAAAAAATAGTTTACTATATGAAAATGATCCCTATACTTGCATGTTTATTGTATGCTCATAGTAGCAAACAATATATACAAGAAAAGCTTAAGATTTAAAATATATAGGAAATTCAAAGTAAAGGCAAGTAAAAGAATAACAATTATAATTCATCCAAAAACAGTCAACAGACTGAAAAAATATTTTGCCAACAAATATATACAAGTGACCAACAGGTATATTAAAAAGTGCTCAATATCACCTAGCAAAAGGCAATTGCAAATGAAAACAATCATGAGCTATCACTTCAAATGTTTGGACTGCTAATATAAAAAATATAGAGAGAGAAATAAGTAACATGTGTCACTGATGTTCCTGAGATTTCTGAAACAAATCTTAATAACACCACTTCTCTCACACATTTCAGACATGATAGGTAAAGACCACTTAAGAAATGACCTAACATGCAGTTCCTCAAAAATACTCAGAGATATTCTTATATTTCCCTGAATCAATGGAAAAGCAGGCATATCATGCAGTAACTTATAAGCCATAAAGAGGACATTAGCTCTCACGGTACCCTCAAAGGAATATCACTGAATAAGAAGTAGAGTCTTTAGAGAATTCAAGGGTATAGCGACAAAAAAATGCTCCTATTTGAGAGTAAAGAAAAAAAAATGGCTTTTTAAGAAAACATTTTCATTGAAGGAGAACATCCCATACCACATTTTAAGGTCTGGAATTCTTTTTGACCTTTGTACCTCTCATCTTGTGTTACCTGCTTCATTCATGCTTACCTACCTGAGTGTTTGACTACTGTCTCATGTCTCTTCACATTCCAGGGCTCTTTTATTTGCTCCAGGCTGGAGATCAGATCAGGGTTAGAGACAGCAAGGCCTGTTTTGTTAGAGAAAAGTAACATGACTTGCTGGGATTCTCCAGTTATCAACCTAGTACTATGTTCAGTAGAGAGGAGAGAATATTAGGAAAGATTCAAGAAATTTAATTTCAAAATACTGTTTTCTGACAGAACCTTTAGAATATTTAGAACATATTTCACATTTCTGGGCCCTTAGCTCTATCATTCAATACTATTGAATTTAAAATTGGTGCCGGATATTGGATTTTACTATTTGGGCAACAATATTTTATGCCATTGAATTTCTAGAATTATTATTAATCTAGAGTGAAGGATATAGATTAGCTACAGAAAGGGAAGGTTCCTGTTAAGATAAAACATCTTGAAGATTTTCTTTTCTATTCAAATAAACCCTCAAGTTTTCCTTAAAAACACTGATCTAAAAATAATTTATGCATAGCAAAAAACTGTCAAAATTATTCAACAAATGGAGAAAATAGAAGCCTTAGAGTATATTAGGAAATCTGGGGAAAATTTATTCTCACTGAGAGCAGGTACAAATTTCACTGAGCAGGATTCAGACATTCCCACTCCTCCTGAGAGAATTCTGTGGCCACAGCCTTGAACGATAACACTACCTAAAAAAACCCAAACACCCACAAGTGGCCATGGGCAGAATTGTTAATTTTACTCTAGGTGTTTGAGAGTTAAGAGAGCTGTTTTACATGGGTGACTGGAACTATCCAATAAAATACTGTTTAATAGAGAAAGATTATCTAATGTATTCCTTCATTATGAGGAAAGAGAATGAAGTAAGGTCCACAAAGCCAGAGTAGGTACTATAGTTTTCTGAAAGATACAGCATAAAATTTAGGCATAAACACAAGCGTATAGTTTTGAGTGCCCTATTTACATTATACAGAGTAAGTTGAGTACAGTTCTCATATGGAGAAGTCACAGTAAGTGAGAAGGTACCTCTCACATTTTAATGCATCCATCAATAAACTGGAGATTTTGTTAAAATACATATTCTAATTCAAGAGATCTGGGAGGAGACCTGAGTTACTGCACTGCTAACAAACCCACCAACGATGTCAATGATTCCAGCTTAAGGAAAAATACTTTGTAAACCCTCCAGTGAGTAACAGAACCTGGGTTTTATCCCAGTGTATGTGACCGGTAAACAAAGATGACAGCCTTCATTTTCCAAAGCAAGGTATAAACAAAGAGAAACTATTAAGAAAAGGGATGTAAGAAAAATGGATGTACTGTGGTCAAGAAGAGGCTGGGGTAAACATCTGGTTCAGCATGATTCAGTGAGCTTGGAGTGCAGGCGCACAATTCTGCTCATTATGGAACCTGGTTGTGGAAGCTCATACTTGGCTCTGAGTCACTATTGTGCATAGGGAATACACAGACAGGTGGACAGAACGAGGAGAGTAAAGCTGCTGACCCTGCACACAGAGCTCATTCCCAGGCTCGTACCCAGAGAGAGAATAAAGCCATGCAAAACTGCCCGCAATTCCTCAAGTGTTTTTCCAACAATCCACCACTCAGCCACACACTCCCATCAGATCTCAGCTTGGGCTGGTAGCTGACGCTTGGTGGGACAATGGAGCTTTCAAATTAAATGTGATAAAAAACTTTATAGTGAAGAAATCCTTCAGAAAACATGTTAACCAAATAAATAAAATTAATGGAACAGATTGGTATCAGGTGCTGATATATATAGAGGTATGCAACACGACTTCTGTGAGATTACTGGCCAAAAAACGTAAATCATAATGTGAATCCAATCATAAACAATGTTTTTTGTAAATTTCAAGCCATACATATTGCCCATGTTTTGTCATTTCTAATAAGCGTATTTAAATACGCTCTCGTTAGAATTCTAGAAGGCACATTTCTTTGAATTCCTTTACATATCATTCTAAATTATTCCCAGCTATTAATTCCACCCTTTTTAAGTGTGCATTAAAAAATTACATTCTCCATAGAGCTGATGGGGCATTCAGATGGAACCTAAATGGTGCACTTTTCTCCCTCACTGATATCTGAGGACCCAAAACCATCTCCAATAAGAATGTTTTATAACCCCACCTGCCCAGGCTGATCTGTAAACAAAGGGAATACTTTCAGTATTTCAGGGTATGAATTCAAGGTGAGTATTATTTGTGATACGGAAGAAGCTTGCATGGAGATAATAAAGATAAGTCTCCAATATATAGGGGATAATTATTTTAAAGAGATCCTAGCTGAGCATGGTGGCTCGTGCCTGTAATCTCAGCTGAGACAGGCAAATCACTTAAGATCAAGAGTTTGAGACCAGCCTGACCAACATGGAGGAAATCCCATTTCTGCTAAAAATACAAAATTAGCCGGGCATGGTGGCACATTCCTGTAATCCCAGCTACTCAGGAGGCTCAGGCAGAAGAATCACTTGAACCCGGGAGGCAGAGGTTGTGGTGAGCTGAGATAGTGCCATTGCACTCCAGCCTGGGCTACAAGAGTAAAAAAAAAAAAAAGAAGAAGTCCTTTCACTGTCATGAGAATAAAAGGAAAAAGGTAACTGAAATAATCTTAGGCAAAAGCATCAGAAGTTGAACTATAAATGACTGCAATTTTAAACATATTCCATGTTTGAAGAAAATGTGGACACAGTTTTGACCTGGGACACACTTATCTGAGAATAAACCATTTTTTCTCTCTTCTTTGATATTTTCTCAGGAGAGATTATCTGAACAAATCACCACCTTCATCTTGAGACTGTGTCTTTAAAGGCAGCAGGACAGACCCTCTGACGAAATCAGACTACTCCTGCAGGACCTGGAAGGCACCCCAAATACTGAGTGCCCCAACTGCAGAAGTGGGAAAGGGAGAACATGCACCCTCACTGGAGAAGCCGAAAGTCTGTTTGTGGGACTTCCTGACTACCTGGAGCTGAGTCAAGTTAGAGAGCCAGGCTGAGTGAAATACAAGAGTGGAGGAGACAGCAGAGAGGCCCTGGGAGCTTGCTGAATCCCCAAACAGCCCATTCCTGCCTGGCACCACAGGGATCCATTAGGAGGGAGGACAGAGAAGAAGGGGGTAAAACTCCAAAGGGAGAAGCCCTTCCCTTAGCTGAACTTCGTAACAATTTGAACAAGGCAAGAAGCTTCCTGGCCAGAACTTTGGGGAAGGCATAAATCTGGCTTGCAGACTTTACAGGCCGGGAAGAAAAAGAGCCCTTTTCCTTCCCAACTGGGAGGCAGAAAGCCTTGGGCAATTTTCAAGCCCAACTTGCCCTCCACCTGGAAGCAGTCTAGAAGTTGTTGTAGGGGGCATAGTGGGAGTGAGATCAACCCTGTGGTTTGCATGGGAGCTGAGTGAGGCCTGTGACTGCCAGCTTTCCCCCACTTCCCTGATACCCTGAATGACTCGGCAGAGACAGCCATAATCCTCCTAGGTACACAACTCCTAGGAATCTCACCCCCATTCCCCACAGCAGCAGTAGCAAGACCCACCCAAGAAGAGTCTAAACTCAGACACACCTAGAAGCCCCCACCAACCAATGGTCCTTCCCTAGCCACCATGGTAGTGGAAGACAAAGGACATATAATCTTGAGAGTCCTAAGGCCCCATCCACTGCTGGTTCCTCTCCACACTACTACAGCTGATGCTTTCTGGAAAGCACTACCTCCTGGCAGGAGGCCAATCAGCACAAAAATAAACCACTAAACCACCAAAGCTAAGGACCCCCATGGAGTCCACTGCATCCTTAGCCACCTTCACCAGAACAGGCACTGTTATCCATGGCTGAGAGACCTATAAATGGTTCACATCACAGGACTCTGTGCAGACATCCCCAAGTAACAGCCTAGAGCTGGGAAGACACTGAGGGCTAGACCCAGAAGAGAGAAAACCAACAACCAATCACTGAAGTTCGGCTCATAGGAAGCCACATCCACAGGAAAAGGGGCAGAGTACTACATCAAGGGAACACCCCGTGGGACAAAAAAATCTGAACAACAGCTTTAAGTCCTAGAACTTTCCTCTGACAGAGCCTACTCAAATGATAAACAACCAGAAAAACAAATATGAGAAAACAAGTTTTGTCAGCTCCTCCCAAAAAACACATTAGTTCACCAGCAATGGCAATGGATCCAAACAAAAAAGAAATCCCTAATTTATCTGAAAAAAGAATTCAGGAGGTTAATTACTAAGCTAATCAAGGAGTGACCAGAGAAAGGTGAAGCCCAAGGTAAGAAAATCTAAAAAAAATCATACAATAAGGGAAAAATATTCAACAAAATAGATAGCTTTAAGAAAAAACAATAAAAAATTCAGGAAATTTTGGACACACTTTTAGAAATATAAGATGCTCTGAAAAATCTCAGCAATACAAGTTAACCAGTTGAAGAAAGAAATTCAGAGCTCAAAGCATATTTCCATTAACCAAATCCAACGAAGACCAAAAAAAAAAAAAAGAATAATATGAACAAAGCTTCCAGAAAGTCTGGAATTACATTAAATGACCAAACCTAAGCATAACTGAGAAGAAGACAATTCCAAAAGGCTGAAAAACATATTTCAGGTAATAATCAAGGAAAACTTCTCTGGCCTTGTTAGGGACCTAGACATGCAAATGCAAGAAGTGCAAAGAACACCTGGGAAATTCATCACAAAAAGATCTTCACCTAAGCACACTGCCATCAGGTTATACAAAGTTAAGCCAAAGAAAAAAAAATCTTAACAACTATGAGACAGAAGCACAGGTTTCCCATCAGCTTACCAGCAGATTTCTCAGCAGAAACCCTACAAGTTAGAAAGGACTGGGGCCCCGTCTTCAGCCTTCTCAAACAAAACAATGATCAGCCAAGAATTTTGCATCCAGTGAAACTAAGCACCACATATGAAGGAAAGATACAGTCATTTTCAGACAAACAAATGCTGAGAGAATTCACCATTACCTAGCCCACACTACAAAAACTGCTAAAAGGCCTAAATCTTGAAAAAAAATTTGGAGACACTTCCAAACAGAATCTCTTTAAAGCATATATCAAACGACACACACACACACATAATACAAGTTAAAAAACAAAAATAACAACAAAAAAGGCTGGGCATGGTGGCCTATGCCTGTAATCCCAGCACTTTTTGAGGCCAAGGTAGGGAGATCATAAGGTCAGGAGTTTGAGGCTAGCCTGGCCAAATATAGTAAAACCCCGTTTTGACTAAATATACAAAAATTAGCCAGGTGTGACGGTGGGTGCCTGTAGTCCCAGCTATTCAAGAGGCTGAAGCCGGAGAATTGCTTGAACCTGGGAGGTGGAAGTTGCAGTGAGGCGAGATTGTACCACTGCACTCCAGCCTGGGCAACAGAGCAAGACTCCAACTTAAGAAAAAAAAAAAGTATGCAGGCTGTGCAGGCAACAAAGGGCATGATGAATGCAATTGTACCTCACATTTCAATACTAACATTAAATGTAAATGGTCTAAATGTTCCACTTAAAAGACATAAAACTGCAGAATGGATAAGAACTTACAAACCAACTATCTGCTGACTTCAGGTGACTCACCTAACACATGTTGCCTTAACTTACAGTGGTGGGAAAAGGCATTTTTATGCAAATGGACACCAAAATCAAACAGGGGTAGCTATTCTTACACCAGACAAAACAAGCTTTAAAGCAACAGTGGTTAAAAGAGACAAAGAGGGACATTATATAATGGTAACTGGCCTGGTCCAACAGGAAAACATCACAATCCAAAACATATATGCTCCTAACACTGGCACTCCCAAATGTATAAAACAATTACTAATAGACCTAAGAAATGAGGTAGACAGCAACACTAGTGTGGGACTTCAACACTCCACTGAGAGAACTAGATAGGTTATCAAGACAGAAAGTCAACAAAGAAACAATGGATTTAAACCATACCCTGGAACAAATGGACTTGACAGATATATACAAAACATTTCATCCAACAACCACAGAAAACACATTCTACTCAACATCGCATGGAACTTTCTGCAAGATAGACTATATGATAGGCCATAAAATGAGCCTCACTAAATTTAGGAAAATTGAAATTATATCAAACACTTTTTTAGACCACAGTAGAATAAAACTGCAAATCAACTCCCAAAGGACCATTCAAAATCATGGAAATAGATGGAAATTAAATAACCTGCTCCTGAATGAGCATTGGGTCAAAAACATAATCAATATGAAAATTAAATTCTTCAAACTGAATAACAATCAATAAAAACTCCTGGGATACAGCTAAGGTGGTGATAAGAGGGAAGTTTACAGTGCTGAATGCCTACATCAAAAAGTCTGAAAGAGCACAAACAAACAATCTAAGGTCACACCTCAAAAAGCTAGAGAAACAAAAACTAACCAAACCTAAACCCAGCAGAAAAAAGGAAATAACCAAGATCAGATCAGAACTACAAAAAATGGAAACAAACAAAAAAAATACAAAAGGTAACTTAAACAAAAACTGCTTCTTTAAAAGATAAATAAAATAGACCATTGGCAAGATTAACCAAAAAGAAAGATAATCTAAATAACCTCACTGAGAAATGAAACAGGAGATATAACTGACACCACTGAAATACAAAAAAATCATTGAAGGCTACTATGAACACCTTTACACACATAAACTAGAAAACCTAGAAGACATGTATAAATTCCTCGAAAAATAAAACCCTCCTAGCTTAAATCAGGAAGACTTAGATACTCTAAACCAACCAATAACAAGCAGTAACATCAAAATAGTAATTTAAAAATTACCAACAACAACAAAAAAAAGTCCAGGACCAGATGGATTCACAGCAGAATTTTACCAGATATTCAATGAATTGGTATGAATCTTTTTGGCACTATTTCATAAAATAGAGAAAGAAGGAACCCTACCTAATTCACAGTCCTGGAAGTCCTAGTCAGAGCAATCAGACAAGAGAAGGAAATAAAGGCATCCAAATCAGTAAACAGGAAGTCAAATTGCTCTTGTTTGCTGATGATACAATCATTTACCTTGAAAATCCTAAGGACTCCTCCAGAAAGCTTCTAGACCTGATAAAGAAATTCAGCAAAGTTTCTGGATACAAGATTAATGTACACAAATTAGTAGCTCTTCTATTCACCAACAGCAACCAAACAGAATTAAATCAATAACTCCTTTTACAATAGCTGAAAAAAATAAAATAAAATACTTGGGAATATACCTAATGAAGAAGTCAAAAGACCTCTACAAGAAAAATTACAAAACACTTCTGAAAGAAATCATAGATGACAAACAAATGAAAACACATTCCATGCTCAAGGATGGGTAGAATCAAAATTGCGAAAATGACCACACTGCCAAAAGCAATCTACAAATTTAACACAATTCTCATCAAAATTCCATCATTCTTCACAGTTAGAAAAAATAATTCTAAAATTTTTGTAAAACCAAAAACGAGCCCACATAGCCAAAGAAGACTAAACAAAAAGAACAAATCTGGAGACACCACACTACCTGGTTTGAAACTATAGCATAAGGCCATAGTCTCCAAAACAGCATGGTACTGGTATAAAAATACGCACATAGACCAATGGAACAGACAACCCCAAAATAAACCCAAATACTTACAGCTAACCTATCTTCAACAAAGCACACCAAAACATAAGGAGAGAAACAATACCCTTTTCAACAAATGGTGCTGGGATAATTGGATAATGTAGAAGAATGAAACTGGATCCTTATCTCTCACCTTATTAAAAAAAAGTCAACTCAAGATGGATTAAGGACTTAAACCTAAGACCTGAAACTATAAAAATTCTGGAAGATAAAACTGGAAAAACTCTTTTGGACATTGGCTAGGCAAAAATTTCATGACCAAAAACCCAAAAGCAAATGAAGCAAAAACAAGAATAGCTGGGACCTAATTAAACTAAAGAGCTTTTACATGGCCAAAGGAACCGTCAGCACAGTAAACAGACAACTCACAGAGTAGGAGAAAATTTTCACAATTATACATCTGACCAAGACCAAGGACTAATATCCAGAATCTACAATGAACTCAAACAAATCAGGAAGAAAAAAAAAATCCCATCAAAAAGTAGGCTAAAACATGAATAGACAATTCTCCAAAGAAGATATAGAAATGGCCAACAAACATATGAAAAAATGCTCAACATCACTAATGATCAGGGAAAGGCAAATCAAAACCACAATGTGATACCACTTTATTCCTACAAGAATGGTCATAATCAAAAGATCAAAAAACAGTAGATGTTGGCGATCAGAAAAAAAACCTCTAAACTGCTGGTGGAAATGCAAACTAGTATGGCCGCTATGGAAAAAAGTGTGGAGATTCCTTAAAGAACTAAAAGTAGAACTACTATTTGATCCAACAATCCCACTACTGGGTACCTACCCAGAGGAAAATAAGTTATTATTTGAAAAAGATACTTGCACATCCGTGTTTCTAGCAGCACAATTCACAACTGCAAAATTGAGGAACCAGCTGAAATGCCCATCAATCAATGAGTGGATAAAGAAACTATTTTATATATATATATATATACACACACACACACACACACACACAAACATATTAAACATATATATAAACATATATTTATATACATTTTTTATATACATTCACACACACATACATATAAAACATTTAAAAAATCAAAATATGTTAGAATATTACTATATATGTTGGAATACTACTCAGCCATAAAATGGAATGAATTAACAGCATTTGCAACGACCTGGATGAAATTGGAGACTATTATTAAGTGAAGTAACTCAAGAATGGAAAACCAAACATGCTATTTTCTCACTGATATGTGGGAGGTAAGCTATGAGGATGCAAAGGCATAAGAATGATACAATGGACTTTGGAGACTTGGGGGAAAGAGTGGGAAGGCAGAGGGATAAAAGACAACATATATGGTGCAGTGTATACTGCTCAGGAATGGGTTCATCAGGATCTCACAAATCATCACTAATAAACTTACTCATCTAACCAAATACCACCTGTACCCCAATAACTTATGAAACAATACATTTTTTAAAAATTATTTTTATAATTACAGACCATCTCACATAACGAATATTTGATAAACTATTACACAGGCCGGGTGCAGCAGCTGTGTGATCCCAGCTACTCAAAAGCTGAGGCAAAGGAATTGCTTGAATCTGGGAGGCGGAGGTTTTAGTGAGCCAAAATTGCACCCTAGCCTGGATGACAGAGCAAGACTGTCTCAAAACAAACAAAAAAACAAAAACTATTAAACAACAACAAAAAAAGAAAAGTATGGTTTAGCATGAGTACCAGTCAAGTTAAAAACAGAATTTGCATGGAGAGATTCTCAACCATTAGTCAAAAGATTATACAGTAATAAATTCAATACAAAGCAGAGAGGAGATTTGTTTTCAGCATTTTTAAGAATTTATGTTTTCCAGTAAATTAGACACCTTCTTAAAATTATTTATTTTGTTCCAATATTGCTTTTTTCTGCTAAAAATAATTTCAAACTTCTACTCACACAAACACACTTACTCCATAATTTATTTACACCTAAAGTTTATCTTTAGACTAACAGATGTGAATATTTAACTCTATATAAATCAATAATAACAGTCCATATGTGCTTGCAGGCAGAGGCCACATGTTCAAAGAAAAATATATTAAAATTTTAAAAAATATTTATTCAGAACTCAGAAATTTATGAATTTTTACTTATGTTTCAATATACTTTCCATTATGACCATAAAAATGACGCTGTAGTTAACAAAAATTTAATTTTACATTTAAAAATAACTAAAACTGTAGAATTGAATTGCTTGCAATACAAAGAATAAATGCTAGAGGTAATGGATACCTCACTTCCTCTAATGTGATTATTATATATTGTATGCCTGTATCCCAATATACCATATACAGCATAAACATATACACATATTATGTATCCACAAAAATTAAGAAAAATAAATTTAAATGTGAAAATAAGAATAAAAATTTAACCTACAGAAACAATATTCTTTAAGTTTATTGGCAACCAAAAGCCACCGGCAAAAAAGGTTACTAGAGATGTCGGTCCATTATCTTATCAAATACTATATTTTTACCATCTTTTACCTACACCCTTGAGTAAGCTGGAATAGGTTAAAGTTAGTGGCATAATAACACTTCAATGAATTCATGATAGTATATAACATGTTTAAAATATTGAATTGAAAAGTTCACACATAATTTATAATTTAAAAATATACTGCATATTTTATAAAAGTACAGTAAGACAACATACTACTAACTTAATTTTAACTAATTTTTTTCAAAATAATGCAGAAGAATATTACTCTGAATACCAACCTCATGCATCACTCAATATTATAAGTTAACCACAAAGAGCCTATTTAAATTTTCATCATGCATCTTACATTTTAATGTCCTTACCTTTCCATAGAAAAGATAATGAACAATGCCCACCTAATTAAAAAAAAGAATCTCTCATATTTTTATGCAGCAACAATTAGTCACATGCTTTCCATGTGAATACACAAGGAATGATGAAACAGGATGGAGTAATTTAAGAGTTCAACTTCATTATTATTCACTTTTTAAAAATCTTGTATTTTCAAAAAAGGTCACTTTGAATTATGACTTTCCAAAAAATATTCTACTTCTTTAAAAATTATATAGAAATAATGTTTACACAAATTTTAGTTTGTATTATTTTCTATACTCAGCACTCTGATTTAGAGCAATGTCTAAAGTCTGAGTGCCCTAGATAGTTCTACTGTAAATTATTCCCTGATATTTACATAAATGGAATTTTGGATTGAGTATCTTTATACTTACTGCATCTAGAAATATATATTTTATTATAAACTCTTTAGTGTTTTATAATTTGTAGTTTCTGAAAAACTTTTTCCAAATGTATTTGCAGAGTTTTCTTCAATATAAACTCCATGATGTTGAGCAAAATTTTAACAACTGCCTCAGAGTTTTCCTCTAGTAGAAAATGTGTACAATAAGATCTGTGATACAAGTAAAGGTATTACAACCCTCTTCATATTTGTAATGCTTTTTCAAAATACTTTTGCACTTTCAAGACAGATTTTCTGACAGATCTTTTGATAGTAATTACACATTTAATACTTTTATTTAGTATGAACTCTGATTCTGAGTCAGATGTGAGCAGGTATTAATGGCTTTTTTACTTTGTCTATATTTGTACATTTGTTCTCAAGTATAAATGCTTTCCTGTGTAATAAGGTGTGAGCATTGGTTCGAAGCTTGGCAACACTGTTCACAATGGTAGTTTCCTCCAGTATGAATTCCCTTACCTACAATCAAGTGTGATAATCATTTAAAGGCTTTGTCATGTTCTTCCCATTTTTATGATTTCTCAGCAGCATGATTTTATGTTTAGAAAAGTTTGAGTTCTCGTCAAAAGCATTGGCAAATCTTTCAGGTTTGTAGCATTTCTCTCCAGTATGAATAATCTTATGTCCTTTAATAATTAAGGACTTTTTATAGGCTTTGCCACATTATTCACACTTGTACGATTTCTCTCCAACATGAGTTACCTTATCTGCAGTAAGATGTGAGGACTGGTTAAAGGCTTTGCCAAATTTTTTCCATTTGTAGGGCTGCTTTCCAATATGAATTTTCTTATGTTTATTTAGGGCTGAGGATGAGAAAAAGCCTTTGTCACATTCTTCACATTTGTAGGGTTTCTCTCCGGTATGAATTATCTTATGTGTAGTAAGATTTGAGGATCGATTAAAAGCTTTGCCACATTCTTCACATTTGTAGGGTTTCTCTCCAGTGTGCATCCTCTTATGTGTAGTAAGGGTTGAGGATTGGCTAAATGCTTCACCACATTCTTCACATTTGTAGGGTTTCCCTCTAGTATGAATTCTCTTATGTTTAGTAAGGGTTGAGAAGCAGTTAAATGCTTTGCCGCATTCTTCACACTTGTAAGGCTTCTCTCCAGTATGAATTATCTTATGTCTAGTAAGATTTGAGGACCGATTAAAAGCTTTGCCACATTCTTCACACTTGTAAGGTTTCTCTTCAGTATGAATTATCTTATGTTCAGTAAGGTTTGAGAATTGGCTAAAAGCTTTTCCACATTCTTCACATTTGTAGGGCTTCTCTCCAGTATGAATTATCTTATGTGTAGTAAGAGTTGAGACCCATTTAAATGCTTTTCCACATTTTTCACATTTGTATGGTTTTTCTCCAGTGTGCACCCTCTTATGTCTAGTTAGGGTTGAGGACCATACAAATGCTTTCCCACATTCTTCACATTTGTAAGGTTTCTCTAAAGTGTGCATCCTTTTATGATTAGTTAGGGTTGAGGACAATATAAATGCTTTGCCACACTCTTCGCATTTGTAGGGTTTCTCTCTAGTATGAATTCTCTTATGTTTAGTAAGTGTTGAGGACCATATAAATGCTTTGCCACATTCTTCACACTTGAAAGATTTCTCTCCAGTATGAATTATCTTATGTTTAGTAAGATTTGAGCATCGATGAAAAGCTTTGCCACATTCTTCACATTTGTATGGTTTTTCTCCAGTGTGCATTCTCTTATGTATAGTTAGGGTTGAGGAACATATAAATGCTTTGCCACATTCTTCACATTTGTAGGGTTTCTCACCAGTATGAATTCTCTTATGTTCAGTAAGGGTTGACGACCATATAAATGCTTTGCCACATTCTTCACACTTGTAAGGTTTCTCTCCAGTATGAATTATCTTATGTTTAATAAGATGTGAGCATAAACGAAACGCTTTGCCACATTCTTCACATTTGTATGGTTTCTCTCCAGTGTGCATCCTCTTATGTCTACTTAGGGTTGAGGAACATATAAAAGCTTTGCCACATTCTTCACATTTGTAGGGTTTCTCTCTAGTATGAATTCTTTTATGTACAGTAAGGGCTGAAGACAATATAAATGCTTTGCCACATTCTTCACACTTGTAAGGTTTCTCTCCAGTATGAATTCTTTTATGTACAGTAAGGGTTGAGGACCAATTAAAAGCTTTGCCACATTCTTTACATTTGTAGCGTTTCTCTCCACCATGAATTATTTTATGTGCAGTAAGGGTTGAGAGTTGCTTAAAAGATTTACCACATTCTTCACATTTATAGGGTTTCTCTTCAGTAAAAGTTTTCTTATAATTAGTAAGGGTTGAGGACCAATTAAAGGTTTTTTCACATTCTTTACACTTGTAGGACTTCTTTGTTGTATAAATGCTTTTATGCTGGGTTTTGTGTGAAAGCAAACAAAATAATTTGACACATTTTTTGCATCTGAAAGGTTTCTTTCCAGTAGGTCTTATCTTATGTCTGTTTGAATTTAAAAATTTATAAAAAACTTTCAAATATTTACCACACTGAAATACTTTGCTTTGGTTAGTTGTGAAATACTGGTTAAGTCCATTATAACCTTCTTTGTGGGCCTTACACTCATTCACACTTTTACAGCTTTTTCCAAACTGTAAATTCTCACGTCCACATTTTTCATATCTTCTCAGTATTACTTTTTGAAAAGAATCTTCCATGCCCTGCTCTGGCCAAAGGTCTTGAGCAAAATGAGGACATATACCTGAAAAAATATATATTACACTTACTAGATGCACATGAATATAGTTTTAAAATCTTACCTATAAAATTATACAAACTAAATAAACAAGATGGCATTGCAAAATACCACAGGCCCTAATTCTTTCACAGACATATAAATGTAACAAAAACAGACATCAAAATACATCTGTGGAAAATTTATAAATGAGTTGTGTGCAATGTCCCAGATGAGCACAATGCAAAAAAACCACACAGAAGAAAAAGAAAAATCTGTTAAATTTACCCAACACAGCTGCTTCTCACTATAATGTAGTGCCTTTAGAAATAAATTGCCAAATCTGACTTTTGTTTTAAAAGAAAGGTGAAATACTGGCACATTCATTGTCATTTCTGGCTTTTAGGGGCTTCTCCTGACACTACTTTCTATCTCCCAAGACATAAAGTGCTAAAAGAAATGGTAGTATACTTTGGAATGAGAGTTTGAGTCTGCTGAGACCAAAGAAAAATGTTACAGTAGCAGAGACTGCAGTACCACAGAAAGGTAACAAATCCAGCAAGTGATTACTGACTCCAACCAAGAAACATGAGTAAACTCTCTTAACTAAAAAATAAACACAAAATTCAAACAACACATATACTAAGAACATGTTTGAGAAACTCTCATAATCACCAGCCAAGACAATCTTTTTCAGACTATATCAGAACAAAGCTACATATAAGAATTTTTACAGGTAGTTTTTTTATTAATGTCCAAATCTCAAAGATTATAATATATAAAAAATAGGGTAGGCCATGCACAGTAGCTCATGCCTGTAATCCCAGTGCTTTGGGAGGCTGAGGTAGGCAGATCAACTGAGGTTGGAAGTTTGAGACCAGTCTGACCAACGTGGAGAAAACTTATCTTTACAAAAAACACAAAATAAGACGGATATGGTGGTGCATGCCTGTAATCCCAGGTACTTGGGAAGCTGAGACAGGAGAATCTCTTGAACTCAAGAAGAGAGGGTTACAGTGAGAGATCGAGCAATTGCACTCCAGCCTGGGCAACAAGTGTGAAACTCCATCTCAAAAAAACCAAACAAACAACAAAAACAAAAAAAATAGGGCCATATGATCCCAACAAAAATATCATGAAATTTTCTGAATAAAATCATAAAAAAGATGTACACATTAATTTTAAGAATTCATAATAAATTGAATAATACTCACTGATTAAAATAGAAACAGGGACAACTATGGAAAATCAGAAAAATTAGGATAAGAACAAGAATATTTAACATTAAAAAAAAAAACTGTGGAGGTAAAAAATACAAAAGAAAACTGACAGACCCTAAAAGTAAAAAAAAAAAAAAAAAAAAAAAAAGACAACCAAGTTCAACAAACTAGGATCACAGAAAGATATTTATAACAAACACAAATATAAGCACAATTTCAACAGTCAGAAACAAAAAGATTATCTTTGAAGCTGCAGGATAAAAGTGATGTCTCAGGCCAGGCACAGTGGCTTGTGCCTGTAATCCAGGCACTTTCGGAGGCCTAAGTGGGTGGATTACCTGAGGTAAGGAGTTCGAGACCAGCCTGGCCAACCTGGTGAAACCCTGTCTCTACTAAAACTACAAAAATTAGCCAGGTGTGGTGGTGCGTGCCTGTAATCCTAGCTACTCAGGAGGCTGTGGCTAGAGAACCACTTGAACCTGGGAGGCAAAGGTTGCAGTGAGCTGGTTGCACCAGTACACTCCAGCATGGCTGAGGCATAGAACGAGGCTGTCTCAAAAAAAAAAAAAAAAAAAAAGTGACGTACCATTTACAAACGTAGTCTTGTGTGATAATCAGTGAGCTGTTAACAAGAATTTTGCAGGCTGTAAGGGAACTGTGTGATTTAGTGATAAAAAGAAGTTGTGAAAAAAATAGCTATTAAGTGAGAATAATACCATCAGTGGATCTATCCTGCCAAATAAAATAAAAATAAAAATAAAAATAAAAACCTTCCAAAGTAACCAAATTCTAAAAAAGTATATTGGAACCGCATATGCCCTACATATAAAAGGTGCTGAAAACCGTTTCTTCTACTGAAAATAACATGATTTTAAAAATAACACATAATCATATAAAAATACACCATATTCTGGGAAAAATATGCAAATACACAAAGTAGAATTTCTTAGCATTATCCTAGTGATGCAGAAAACATTTTAATTATTCTCTATAATTAGAAAGATAAAAGCATAGAAATCCTCATAAACATCTGTTAATGAATATACAACATAAAAAATATAATTAGCAACATCAATGACAAGTTTGAAGAAAGATGCAATAAAAAATTTTGTATGCAACTTAAGTTCTTTTTTTTTTTTTTACCAGATTAAAATATGTTGTTGTACTTTTTAGAGGTTATATGTAATCCCTAATGTATCACAAAAATATTTGTATAAATACACAAAAGACCCTGGGCATGGTGGCTCATGCCTGTAATCTCAGAACTTTGAGAGGCCAAGGCAGGCGGATCACGAGGTCAAGAGACAGAGACCATCCTGGCCAACATGGTGAAACTCTATCTCTATGAAAAATACAAAAATTATCCAGGCGTGGTAGCACACGTCTGTAGTCCCAGCTACTCAGGAAGCTGAGGAAGGACAATCACTGCAACCCGGGAAGCCAAGGTTGCAGTGAGCTGAGATCCCACCACTGGACTCCAGCCTGGGTGACAGAGCAAGACTCTGTTTTAAAAAAAAAAAAATTGTATGCAACTTAGGTTTTTTTTTTTTTACCAGATTAAAACATACTGTTATATCTTTTAGAGGTTATATGTAATCCCCAAGATACCACAAAAATATTAGTATAAAAACACAAAAGAGGCTGGACTCAGTGGCTCATGCCTGTAACCCTCGCATTTTAGGAGACCGAGGTCGGTGGATAACCTGAGGTCAGAAGTTCAACAGCAGTCTGGCCAACATGGTAAAACCCCGTCTCTACTAAAAATAAAAAAATTAGCCAGGTGTGGCAGCGAGCGCCTGTAATCATAGCTACTCAAGAGACTGAGGCAGGAGAATTGCTTGAAACCGAAAGGTGGAGGTTGCAGTAAGCTGAGATCGCCCTACTGCACTCCACACTGGGCAAAAGAGCAAAACTCTCTCTCAAAAAAAAAAGAAATCTAATGACTAAAAAAGACTGGAAGTGGCAGGATGGAAGTAGACATTCCATGCAAACATTAGGTAAATGAGAGCAGAAACAGTCAAAACAATCTTACCCAAGCTACATCTTAAGTCAAAAACTGTAATATTTTATAAAATGTGCTTGAAATTGAAACTCCAAAGAAACAAAGAAGGACATCAAAAAATAATAGATTCATTCACGGGGAGCCTATTACAAATTTGTGTGTGTGTGTGTGTGTGTGTGTGTGTGTGTGTGTTGTGTCTCATATTAGGGTTCCAAATATATAAAGCAAATATTGACAGAATAGGAGAAACACACAGAAAGCAATATAATTATAGAAAGATATTTTAATACCACATTTTCTGTAATAAAAATAATATGAGAAAGAATGCTAATAAGGGAACAGACTACTTAAATGCAGTATAAAACAAGTATTCCAAACAGAGTTATGGAGAACACTCCTCAACATCAGAATACACACCTTTCTCAATAGTTCGTACAACATCTTCCTCTACAGACCACATCTCAGGCCAAAAAGAAAGTCTTGCCAAAATTTTTAGAAGAAAAATTCTATGAATTACTTTCTATGACCAAAATGAAATGAGAGTATACAACAAGAGAACAAGACTGAAAAATTTACAAATATATAGAAATTAAACAACACACTCCTGAGTGTGCTCTTATACAAAAGTTGAAGTAGCTAATATTGTGAAGAGGTCCATCCTGCTCAGTGCAATCTACAGATTTAATGCAATGTTTTTCAAATTTCTTACTGCATTTTTGAAGAAATAGAAACAGCAATCCAAGAAGTATATAGAATCTTAAGAGACAATAAAGTACCCAACAGTCTTCAACAACATCAACAACAAAATGCTAAAGGCAATAAAGTTCTTAATTCAAAACACATTACAAAGCTACAGAATTAGAACAACTTGGTATGAGTATAAAGGTAAAAAAGTAGACTAATAAAATAAAATACAGCACATTTATACACTTTCACATAATTGGTCATATAAGGAGTGACTTACTTATTGTTACTATAAGCCAGTAGGTGAAAGCAATGCAAATTTTGTTCATCAAATTATTCAGCAGCTATAATTTGAAGTATAAAAATTCTGAGGCTGAGCATGGTGGCTCACACCTGTAATCCCAGGACTTTGGGAGGCTGAGGCAGGTGGATCACCTGAGGTTGGGAGTTCAAGACCAGCCTAACCAACATGGAAAAATCACATCTCTACTAAAAATACAAAATTAGCAGGGAGTGGAGGCACATGCCTGTAATCCTAGATACTTGGGAGGCTGAGGCAGGAGAATTGCTTGAACTCTGAAGGCGGAGGTTGTGGGGAGCCAATATTGCACCATTGCACTCTAGCCTGGGCAACAACAGCAAACTTCCATCTCAAGAAAAAAAAAATTCTGGAATAGCACTCAGTGTTCAAAAACCTAGTAATATTCGACAAACTATAAAGATAAATCTTGATGGCATTATGCAAAATGAAATTAGCCAGCCATGAAAAGACAGAGATTGTATGAGGAGTTACACTCTTAGAAACAAAGAACAGAGTGGTGTTTGCAAAGTGGTAGAAAACAGAAAAAACTGGGGTCAGGCATGGTGGCTCACACCTGTAATCCCAATCCCAGCACCTTGGGAGGCTGAGGCAGGTGGGTCACCTAAGCTCAGGAGTTTGAAACCAGCCTGGTCAACATAGTGAAACCCCATCTCTACTAAAAATGCAAAAATTAGCCAGGCATGGTGGTGGGCAATTGTAATCTTAGCTACTCAGGAGGCTGGGGCACTAGAATTGCTTGAACCTGGAGGTGGAGGTTGCAGTAAACCAAGATCATGCCACTGTTTTCCAGCACTGGTGGACAGCAAGACACCATCTAAAAAAAGAAAAAAAAAAAAAGAAACAATTGGTAGTTTTTTTTTGTTTTTTTTTTTTTGAGAAAAATTCTTGCACTGTCGTCCAGGCTGGAGTCTAGTGGTGTGATCTTGGATCACCGCAACCTCTACCTCCAGGTTCAAGCGATTCTCCTTCCTCAGCCTCCCAAGCAGCTGGGATTACAGGCACCAGCCACCATGCCCGGCTAATTTTTGTTTGTATTTTTAGTAGAGATGGGGTTTCACTATGTTAGCGAGGCTGGTCTCGAACTCCTGATCTTGTGATATGCCCACCTTGGCCTCAAAAAGTGCTGGGATTACAGGCATGAGCCACCGCAGCTGGCCCAGTAGTTGTTTAATACATATTAAGATTTAGCTTTGCAAGATAAAAACATTTTAGCAGTATGTTGTATATTAATGTCAACATAATTAATACGACTAAACTGTATATTTAAAAATATTTCGTGGTAAAAGTGTTTCTCCCACACAAAAATAATACAGATTTACAAATAAATAGGATGTTGAAATTATAAGAATTTTATGACTTCTCATCTATACAGGATTAGAAAACAATTCACAACAAATCTACACAGCACATATAAAAGTTATAAAAATACATGGATAATGTTTGTACAGGCAAACAAACATAGAGATAATTCTACTGGAAAAAGACATATGGCTAATTCATATTTGCTTTTGCTCCACATTGTCTTAAATTGTACAAAGTTAAATATTGGCATGCACAATTACAATATATACTAAAAATCAAAACACAATTAACAGATCTGTGGTGACATACCGTACAATATTTAACACAAAAGTATAAAATTGCAAAACAAAATTAAAACATGGGATGTAAAACTTATTAGATACCATCAACTAGATCAACATATTCCTTAAGGAAGTCTTAGAAGAAGAATATAGAAAAAAAATAATACAGAGGTTACCTGAAGGTATAAAAGGGTGAGAACTTTCCAAATTTTGATGTATTAAAAAAAGACTATTTGTAACCAATAATACTTGATTTAAACATATTTCACTTTAAAAAGATGAAAATTTAACAATTTCCTATATAAAAGGTAAGGATGTTCATCACCACTAGCACAGTTCTACAAAAAAATGCTACATGGTGGCCAGGCACTGTGGCTCATGCCTGTAATGCTACAGTTTTAGGAGGTCAAGGCTGTCAGAACAAGAGAGACCTGGAGTTTAAGATCAGCCTGAGTAATATGGGGAGACTCTGCATATAAAAGACAGAAATGCTAAAATGAGTCAATTTTGTTTAAAAATACAATAATGCTGGACAGCATCATTAAACCATATATAAAATAAAGCTATTAAATGTAAATATACAAATATAGAAATCGTTACTATCATAATGATAATGCATAAAACTAAAACTGTTGTGTAGAATATTTAAAACAGAATAAAAATCTGCATAAATGTTAATAAATATGCAATATAAAATAATTTTTAATATTAATAACAAATTAAAAATAGAGGTATAATTTTATATTCAATTGAAATTGTCATGAAATCAAAATATATTATATTTATTTTAAGATGTTTCATGTATACAGACAAGTGTCTGTTTAAAAAAAAGATGTTTCATGTAAACTTCATTTTTTAAGATGATTGGTTTGGCTGTGTCCCAACCCAAGTCTCATTTTTAATTCCCTCTCATTTTTAATTCCCACATGTTGTGGGAGGGATGTGGTGGAAGGTAATTGAATCATGGGGACAGGTCTTTTCTGTTCTGTTCTCATAATAGTGAATAAGTCTCATGAAACCTGATGGCAACCTCTCTCTCTTGTCTGCCTCCATGTGAGACATGCCTTTTACCTTCCACCATAATTGTGAGGTCTCCCCAGTCACATGAAACTGTAAGTCCAATAAACCTCTTTCTGTTGTAAATTGCCCAATCTCAGATATGTCTTTATCAGCAGCATGAAAACAAACTAATAAACAAGATGATTATGAAGATTTTACAGAAAATGTGCAAAACAAAATTTAAAACTAATTGAAGCACATCACTACCCAATTGAAATAAAATTTAAGTCAATAAAACCGTATATCAAAAAAACTACCACTCAGAAACATGCAAAACAATAACAATATAACTAGTAAGTTCATTTTAAGATATAATTTTAAATATGAATTAATTAAATGACATAATAAAAAGTAATGTAATCTCAGGACTTAAGGAGGTTAAGGTAGGCTGATCACTGGATCTCAGAAATTTGAGACTGGCCTTGGCAATCAATGTAGCAAAACCCTGTCTCAACCAAAAATACAAAAAAAACTAGCTGGGTGTGATGCTACAAACTTGTAACCCAGCTACTTGAGAGGCTGAAATGAGAGAATCTTCTGAGTTTGGGAGGTGGAGGCTGCTGTGAGCCATGATCGCAACATAAACCAGCCTGGTTGACAGAGTGAGATCTGTCTCAAAAATCAAGGAATAAACAAGTAAATAAATGAAATTATAAAAAAGAAGAAGTTATTTAGTGGCTTAAGAAAAAAGCAAACAATATACTGCATGCAAAGGACTCATTTTAGCATTGAGTCAAATAGGCTGAAAACCACACAGTGAAATAAAGCTATAGTTTATGAAAATAGTAACTACAATTGGGTATTAGACAAAATATGCTTTAAGTCAAATGCTAATGTGAGACAAGCAATGACAGCATATACTGGTAAAATGGGTTGATCTACCACAAATCTATAACTATTCTATCTACCTATCTTTCTATCTTTCTACCTATCTATCTGTCTATCTGTGTATATATAACATCAGGGTCCCAAAATATATAAAGCAAATATTGACAAAAGTAAAGCAAGAAATACATAGCAACATAATAATTGTAGACATCAGACCCCATTTTCAGTAATACATAGAAAATTCAGATTAAAAAATCAGTAAGAAAACCTAGACAATACTATAGACCGTATTAATTATTTTGCATATAGAGGAGTACCTGAGAGTAGATAATTTAAAAAGAAATAAAGTTTATTTGGCTGACAGTTCTACAGACTCTACAAAAAGCATGTGCCAGCATCTGCTTCTCGTGAGTGTCAGCAAGCTTACAATCATGGTTGAAGGCAAAGATTAACTACCTATCTCACGATAAGAGACAGAGCAAATATGAGGGGAAGGATCCAGGTTCTTTTAATAAAACAGTTTTCATTTGAATTAATGGAGTGTAAACATTTTGATTACCAAGAGGATGGTGCCTATTTATGAGGACTTTGCCCCCCATGACCCAAATACCTCCCACCAGGTCCCACATCCAACATTAAAAATTACATTGCAGCATCAGGTTTGGAGAACAGGAACATCAAAACTATATTATACACCAACTAGGTTTAACAGACACATGCAAAACTTTCCAATCAAAAGCAAGAGAATACACAATATTCTTATTTGTACCTGGTGTATTCTGTTAGGATACATACTAAGACTTATAAAATTTAAGAATGCCAGCTGGGTAGTGTAGCTCATTCCTATATTCCCAACACTTAGAGAGACCAAGGTGGGAGGATTACTTGGAGTTAAAAGTTTGAGGCCAGCCTGGGCAACATAGTTATACACTATTCCTACAACTAATCAAAGAATTATCCAGACATGGTACTTTATGTTTGTAGTCCCAACTACTTAAGATGCTGAGGTGGAAAGGTCACTTGAGCCCAGTAGGTTGAGGCTGCAGTGAGTCAAAATCATGCCAGTACACTCCGGCCTGGGTGACAGAGTAAGATTCTGTCTCCAAACAAAAACAACAACAAACACAACAACAACAAATAAATTTAAAAAGACCAAAATTATACACTTTGTGTTTTCTGACCAAAACTGAATTAAACTAGAAATTAAAATTTAAAAATTCAAAAATATGTGAAAATAAAACACACTCTGCAACATATTTTTGCTAAGGAATAAAAAAGAAATTATTTCTTCAAAGATATCAATGCAACTACAGTGGTAGACAAATTCAATATAATCGTTATAAAAATCCCAATAGCGGTTTTTTTTTAAAAAAATGTTGTTTAAAATGTTAAAATTTTATTATGAACTATAGCCAAACATCCATGAAAAGGAACAAAGAGGCATTATAATTTCTGATTTTGAAACATATTAAAAGCAGCAATAACCAAAACAATGTGGTACTGACATAAAGACAGATAAACCGATGAAAGAACTGAATAGAGAGCCCAGAAATGAACCTTCTTTTGTATATAGCCAAAAAAACTCCCAAAAAATTGACATGAGCATACAACACACAAAAAATGACATTTTCAAAAAATGTTAAAAACTGAATATTTATACGAATAAAATAAAGTTTGATTATTTTTGTAAACCATATGTGAAAAATCTTTTAATTAGACATAAGAAGATAACTTCTTGGTTTTTTTGTATTTTTTTTTTTTTTTGAGACAGAGTCTTGCTGTGTTACCCAGGCTGGAGTGTAGTGGTATGGTCTCAGCTCAAGCGATTCTCCTGCCTCAGCCTCTTGAGTAGCTGGGATTACATGTGTGCCACCACACCCGGCTAATTTTTTGGTACTTTTAGTAGAGAAGGGGTTTCACCATGTTGGCCAGGCTGGTCTCGAACTTCTGACCTCGTGATTCACCCAACTCAGCCTCCCAAAGTGCTGGAATTACAGACATAGCCACCATACCCAGCTGGATAACTTCTTAATCTCTTAAAAATACATAGGGCAAACACATGACATTAGTCTTGGTGCCATTTTCTTAGATAAAACATTAAATGCACAAGCATTCAAATAAGAAAAAAAACAGAAAAACTGAACTATACTACACTTCAAAAGTTCTGCATACCTAGGTAAACATTTAATAGAGGGATAATGCCTTCTAGAAAATTTGTGAAAATATGTACAAATCACACGTGAGAGGAGTCAATATTCAAAAAATATAAACAACTTTTAAAACTGAACAATAAAGTTGAATAACTTTATTTAGAAATAGAGAAAAATTAAAATAAATTTTTATTTAAAAAACACAAATGAAAAATACATTTGAAAGGCTACACAAAACTATTTTGTAGAGAAATGAATAAAAATCACAATGAAAAACAAAATTCCCTTAACAGCCACTATCAATTTCTTAAAATGTCCACTATCAATTTCTCAAAAACACTAAATCTGGCAATGATGCCATAAAAATGAAACCCTTGGCCAGGCACAGTGGCTCACGTCTGTAATCCCAGCATTTTGGGAGGCCGAGGCGGGCAGATCATGAAGTCAGGAGTTTGAGACTAGCCTGACCAACATGGTGACACCCTGTCTCTACTAAAAATAAAAAATTAGCTGGGTTGACTGTTACTGAAAAAACAAAGATGCACCCATTATTTTATAACTGTAATTTAAATAATTTAAAATAAAATTATCAAAACCAGCAATTCCATTTATGAATCTATATCTAAATTATGCAATATAAGACCTTGAAGACATATTTGATATAAAAGAATATTATTCAGCCTTAAAGAAAATCTTGTCACATTTAAAGTTACACTGAGAATATTATGTCAACTGAAATAAGCCAGTAACAAAATGATGGATGTTATGATTTCACTTATACGAGATATATAAAATAGGCACACTCGTGAAAACAGAAAGTAGAAGGGTGAATGTCAAGGGCTGGAGAGAGCATAAAATGGGTAAATGTTATTTAATGGATACTGAGTTTTAGTTTTACAAGATGTAAAATTTCAAGAAGTCTTTTGCATAATGAGGTGAATGTAGTTGACATGCCGTGCAGCCTCACACTCCCAGGCTCAAATAATCCTGCCCCTCAATCTCTCAAGTAGCTGGAACCATAGGTACACATCACCATGCCTGGCTATTTCTTAGAAAAAAAATGTTTGTACAGAGGGTGTCTCCATATTTTGCCCAGGCTGGTCTCAAACTTTTGGGCTCAAGCAATCCTCCTGTTCTGGCCTCTCAAAATCCTGGTGTTACAGATGTGATCCACCACTATGCCTTGCCCTAACATGTACATTTAAATAGATTTAAGAAGGTAAATTATATGTTACATATTTTTACAATTATTTTTTTAAAAAACTGGAAAAAATACAGAATTATATATCTTTTTTAAAATTATCTTTAAATTACAAAAGACAATGATGAATATTTTTCTCACACAAAGGAAATACATATTCATCATTAAACACATGGTGAAAATAAGACTATTTCCAAGTCTACTCACTTAGACAAGATAAAACCAACATTAAAAATGAGCTAAGAAACTGGGCAAGGTGGCTCATGCCTGTAATCCCAGGACTTTAGGAGGCAGAGGTGGGCAGAATACCTGAGGTCAGGAGTTTAAGAGCAGCCTGATCAACATGGAGCAACCCCATCTCTACTAAAAATAAAAATAAAAAAGCCAGGCGTGGTGACACATTCCTGTAATCCCAACTACTTGGGAGGCTGAAGCAAGAGAATCACTTGAACCCAGGAGGTGGAGATTGCAGTGAGCCAAGAGTGTGTATTGCATTCCAACCTCAGCAACAAGAGCAAAACTCCATCTCAATAAGAAAACAAAAATGAGCTAAGAAAGAATATATACAAGATAAGGTATAACCAAAATTAGGGTCGTATCTGTATATATAAACACACACATATATATAATCTGATTGTGTAGACATATGGCTCATTTATCTTTTAGTTAAACCCCACATTAACTTAAAGTATACAAACAATTGCAAATTGTCTAAAATTATAATACATAAGTAAAACCAATAGACACAATAAACTTATGTTAAGAAACCTACACTAAAAAAACACACTAATATATAACTGCAAGACAATTAATAACAGAAATGTTTACTCATAAAATCTAGTTGGCAACAATAAATGTACATTAACAAACAGACCTGGTGCAGTGGCTCATGCCTGTAACCCCAGCACTTTGGGAGGCCGAGGTGGGTGGATCACCTGAGGTTGGGAGTTTGACACCAGCCTGACCAACATGGAGAAAACCCATCTCCAGTAAAAATACAAAATTAGCCAGGTGTGGTGATGCATGCCTGTAATTGCAGCTACTCAGGAGGCAGAAGTTGTGGTGAGCCTAGATCTCGGCATTGCACTCCAGCCTGGGCAACTCCATCTCAAAATAAATAAATAAATAAATAAAAATAATTTGTCTAGGTAATTGCAATGTTTGACTGTAACTGTGCATTTATGGAAGGCAGGCATTTTAAAGTACTGGCATATACAGTCTGGGAGTAAAATTTCAGGGAAAATGGAGTACAATCATAAATAGGTGATGCTAATGAGAAACTTTTAATAGATAAGCATTTAAAAGAAACGTCAATTTTTACGTTTTAAATATATGCTATTTTTACACAAAATAAAACTAACTGTAATCAGTTTAGAAGCAAAGAATAGCCTTACATTGCTAAATCATACACATATTTAGCAGACTATGGTAAGAGCTTTACAAAGAAAACAAATATTTGGGGAGTAAATTATGTTGTTATTTAGATATAGGCTGACAAAAGTAGTTTAAAATTCTATAATTCCTTTTTGCCTGCCTGCATACTAAGTATCTAATTTAATTCAGGCACAACATGTAAATTCTAGTATATTGCCCTAAATTTTTGAATCTAAAATTACAGACAAATTTGAAGTAGAAAATAGAAAATAAACATTTGCAGAGTAACATTAATAAGTTAAAAAAGTAAAAGGTGCCCTATTTGTTTATCCTCTGACAGGAAGAAAATTTATAAGCCATTCCTGACAAAAATGCCTGTATGAAAGAAGCAGGTTCACACCTGTAATGACAGCTTCGTGGTACATTAAAGTTGGAGAATTGCTTCTGGTCAAAACATTAAGACTTGCCTGGGTTATGTAGCAAGACCTCATCTCAAAAATAAGTGCCTTTAAGAGAGCTCTGAGATCCAGGAAGGGAGGTGTGAAACTCTGCTAAGGCCCAAGATCGAAGGTAATTCTTTTTAGAAGGCAGGCCCTCATTCAGGTGGCAAACTATAGGGCTACTCTTTTTGGCTACAGACAAGAAAATGTTCCACCTAACTGGATTCCACCAAGAATTTTAAAGTTACTCTGTAACCATCCCAAACTCTTTCCAGCCACAGTCTTGGGGAGGTCCTGCCCTTCCAGAGGCCTAGAAAAAGACTCTTATTTACAGCCATGTAGCAGGCCTGCAGACCTTGGCCTTTACTGCAGTCCCTGAAGCAGTTCCATGATGCAGTTCCAGCTTCCTGAGCCACAGCTCATGGCCAGTTCTGCCTATGTAGAAACCCAAAGTGACCTGAAAAAATTCTCTCTTGTACTCAGTAAAAACCCATGCTCGTCCACACCCTGATATAAAGCCCACCATATGCAGACCTGATTGCAGAAATCAGCCCTTGGGTCTGCCCTGCAGAGCAGAGTCCTGAAGGATACTCACTCTGTACCAAAATTAAATGAGAATTGCAACTATCCAAGCCCCTTTTAACAAGACAACTAAAAGTGGACCCTTGTACAAACTCAGCAGCTTTAAGACCAAGCTACAGCCTCTCTTCACTACAAACCCAGAGAGCATTCTATCACACTGGGGGCACCAATAAAATAATAGATTTTACTTTCTTAAACTAGTTTATAAAAATCTGAAGAACTGTTTGTTCCTTCAAATTTATAGACATCTATGCAAAACTATTGTTTCTTATTGTCAATAATTCTATTTTAACATAGCACTGAAAGTATGTGAAAGAAGAAATAGTTAAAAAAAAAAAATTAGGTCATTGAAATTGAAGGCCAATAAGTAAAACGTTTCTTTGTCGATCATGTAATCATATACATATATGTATTCATTAGTTTAAACAGGTTTTAATATATGATATCAATCATATATTAAAACCTGTTTAAACTAATGAATACACTCAGTTAATTAGCAAAATAAGTTATTATTCCATACACGGAAAACAAACTATCTTATAAAATAGAGGAAAAATAAATTTTATTTACAATAGCAATAAAATAATCAATTTTAGAACAAATTAAACCAAGAAGCTCATAAATCTTTTAAGTGAAAGATATGTGAATGAAGAAAATCAGAGAGGACACAGATAAATTTTAAAATATTTTATTTCTATTGAAAGAGTAAGTAGGCTGGGCATGGTGGCTCACGCCTGTAATCCAAGCACTTTGGAGGCCAAGGCAGGCAGATCACCTGAGGTCGGGAGTTCAAGACCAGCCTGACCAATATGGTGAAACCCCATCTTTATTGAAAAAAAAAAATAAGTATTGTGAAGCTGCCATTATTATTTAAATTGATCTCTAGATTCAAAAAACTCTCTATCAAAATTCCAGTGTTTTTTTCCCACAGTAATGAAAAATACAATTCTAAAATGTACATGAAACTACAATAAACTTTGAGTAGCCAAAGCAATCTTGAGGAAAAAGAACAAAGCACAAGGACATCATACTTTATAATTTCAAACTATATTTCAAGACTACAGTAATAAAAACAGAATGAAATGTGCAGAAAAATAAAAAAACCCAATGAAACAGAAACTATTATTCTCATGCATTTCAGATGTGATGCAAAAAGAGAATTTAAAACATAGTTTAGGCCAGGCACGGTGGCTCATGCCCCTAATCCCAGCAGTTTGGGAGGCCGAGGTGGGCAAATCACCTGAGGTCAGGAGTTCGAGACCAGCCTGGCCAACATGGCAAACCCTGTCTATACTAAAAATACAAAAAAATTAGATGGACATTGTGGTGCACACCTGTAACCCCAGCTACTCAAAAGGCTGAGGCAGAAGAATCGCTTGAACTTGGAAGGCAGGGGTTGCAGTGACCCGAGATTGTGCCATTGCACTCCAGCTTGGGCAACAAGAGTGAAACTCCATCTCAAAAAAAAAAAAAGTTTAACATAGAGTATATCAAAATTAGGTAGATGCCTGTCCAAAAAAAAAAAAACCAGAAAAAAAGGCATCAAATTGCCTTTTTTATATGCCATGAACAGTACTTTGGCTGTCACTGTAAACTTGAAGGAAGACCACTGAAGAAACAGAATTCTAAGACATTTTATAAGCATAAGCAGAAGATGCCCCTATGTGAGAGTATAATTTTTAAAATAATTTCAGGCTTCCCAGAAACTAATTTCTTTAGATCACAGCTTCCCAAATCACTTTAAAGACTGGCTTTCTTCTTGACTTTAGACCTCTCATCCATGTCATCTGTTGTGTTCACTCTCACCTACCTGAGGGTTCACCCACCATCTCATGTCGCTTCATATTCCAGGGCTCTTTTTCTTTCTCCAGACAGGTGATCAGATCTGGCTTAGAGACTGCAATACCTGTTTTATTAAAAATAAATAACATGAATCTTGCTTATGTTCTCCGATTACCAACTTAGTAATGTGCTCAGTAAAGAGGCTATAACAGAATATTCTAATAAATTTATCCCAATATACTAATTTATAGCAGAAATGCTTAAATATTTAGAAAATATTTTAATTTTGTAGGTTCTTAATTTCATCTGGTACTACCGAATCAAAAATTGGTGATGACAATTAGATTTTAAGGTATAAAAATTTTATGCCACTAAACTTCTGAAATTACCACTAATCTAAAGTGAAGGACACAAATTAGCTCAGAAATATGCAAAGTTCAGGTCAAGATGAAACATCTTTAAGAAATTCTTTTCTAAACAGACAAATCCCCAGGATTTTCCGGAAAACAGAAATCTGAAAGTATAAGTAACCAGAGAACATTCTACAAAAGAGAAATTAAACCTTTAGTTTATATTAGAAATTGTGTATTGAAGTTATTATGCTCACCCAAGAAAACCAGGTTTCTGTAGTTCTCTAACATCACATTCCTATATAAATTCTGCTGTGCAGTGTCCAGGCATTGCCACTCCTCCAGAGAGAATTCTATGGCCACATCCCTAAATGTCAACAGTTCCTGGAAAACACACACAAACACACATATTTACAAAGTGTATATGAGCAGAATTTTTCATTTGACTCAAGGTAAAATGAGAAAGTGAATAAAACCAGTTCTGACTCAGAAGAGTGAATGAAATTATTCAATAAAATAATTGTTAACACACAAATGTTTTCTAATGTATTCTCTAACTCTGAGAAAACAGAGTGGCATGATATCCACACATCAGTGTATATATGATATTTGTCTGGACGATAAAGTATAAAGTTGAGGACATAAACACTAACATGTACATCTCTGAGTGCTATGTTTACATAATACAGAATGGGCTGTGCATATTTTTCTGATGAAAAACATATTTATATTTTTCAGATAAAATAAACGTTGCATTAGAAGGTACTACTCAAATTTTATGTGTATAATAAACTGGACATCTTGTTAATGCAGTTTATTTTTTCAGGAGATCTGAAATGGAGTCTGAGTTACTGAATTTCTAACAAGCTCACCAGTAACACCAATGTTTTGGCCCCAAAAGAATATTTTGTCAAACATCCAGTAAGTGGAAGAGCCTGTGGTTTTTTTTCAGTTTTTCTGGCCTGTAAACAAAGATGAGAGCTTTCATTTACCAAAGAAAGATAAATGTAAAGAAAAACTAAACAAACAAACAAAAAACAAAAAACCACAAAAAAACAGCTGCGAGAATATGTGATGGCTTATGCACATCAGCTGCACAAATAAACTTCATGATAAAGAGAAAACTAACTCTATAGTGAAAAAATCTGTAAGCTTATTAAGCAAGTGAGTTATTAACATCAACTGCACTAGGACAAGTTTTTATAATGTGCTGATACACCCAGAAGGACACAGCATCACTACTGAGATACTGCCCACACTGAAGTAAATTGCAGTGTGAATTTAACCATAAGAAAACATCAGTTTTATGGAAAGTTCAAGATGCAGTTAACTTCCACGTTCTACAATTTTGAATAGTGATTTCAAGTAGTCTTTCTTTAACAGCCTAATAAGCAGGTATTTCCTGATAATTTTTTCAGAACTTTCTGGATAAGAAACGCCATCTTGTCTTAAATTAGCAGTTTCTTAAGCATAGAATACACAGAGATAATAAAGAACACAGACAGAACCTCAACATTACATGTTCTCCATCTTTACTAAGAACCCCAGGTTTTCCCCATAGAAATATTGAATATCCACACCTTTCCATGTTCAACAGCCACAAAGGGAACATTTTTAATACTGCAGATCAAAAATTCATGGTGAGAATTCTGCATGGCATATAAGAAGCCATGATGTAGAGAAGGCTCTGATACATAGAGAAGGAATATTTTTCAGAAACCCTCTCTGGAGTATTATTAGCATCAGTTAGAAAAATGAGGCACAGCAGAGTCCTTAAATTCAGCACTCTTGTAACAACACAAATACTTCTGATACAAGTTAAGACAACCATTCTCTATCTTAAAGTATCATATTACTTGCTGGCTCTTTAAAGTTTACAAAGAAAACAGAAAGCAGCAATTTCTGAGTAAGTCTGCGTTTGGAAAACAACATGTGCACATGTGCTAATGAAATGTTTATTAAGCAGATACTATGCGCTCAATAGGATGCTACAGAGCACTCTGATAACCCATTATTTGATTTAATTCTAATGACACCCTTTGAGTTGATACTAAGTGTTCAATAATTCCAAGGATTTAGAATGAGGACACAGCATTTTTATTTTCTCTGTTTAGCTGTCATTGATTTTTTTTAAAAAATGCATAGAATAATATCTGCCTATATACAAAGGTGGGAGGGATACAGATAGAAATAGTTTAATGTAATTTAGATCAATTTTCATTGTGTTTATATTTACTATTTTGTGACTTGTGAATCAACTACTGTATCTGCAGGAACAGGAAACAAGTTGCTAAATGAAATGTCTCTGCAAACACTGGTTTGAATAAAAAATTTAAAAATTAAGACCCTATAATACTTATTTCATATTTTCCATTTTTCTGCTTTGGGTTTCAGAAAATTGTGAGTCCCAACTCCAAAATGGCAACAGGATTTTTCACCCAAAACACTGATCTATTCTAGTTAGTTCTGCGAGGCAAGACTCCAGGTTAGGGCCAGACCTAAATAAGGCCTTCCAAAAGGGTGAATCTGAACAGAGCTGGGGCAGGGTGTAGAGCTGATGTAAAACTTTGTATTTGATGCCACTGGGGAGTATTTTTAGTTCTGTTTCTCTTTTTCTAAGCTCACCAAAAGAAACAAAGAAAAAAAAACTTAAATCTCAGATTTGTGTAATTTTAATATTTTTTTTTAGCCACTGCCCTTTCAATTTTATATCACATACAAATAAGCAATTTAAACAAATCCCTTAAGGTTTTCTAGATTAATTTTTTAGAAGATAAATAAGTATTCTTAGAAAGGTTAAAAAAATACAAATAAGTCTTTGTTTATTAATATATGTTCAGGTATAGTCATCAGAAATCACAGCAATATAAAGAAAATGGCCCAAATAAAGCCCATATTTTTGCACACACCTATTTATTGTACCCACCATATGATGCATAATCAAACCACTTATCCAGTTGCTAGTCTAAACTAAAAGTTCTTGTATGGTAGGGACCATGACTGCTTCATTTATTTTTCTAATGACTATATGAAATGAAATCAATTAGTTTATCTGTTTGAGTCTCCAGACCTCGTCCCTTGTTTTTCACCCAAATACCAGGGAACCAGAGAAACTCTCATCTGGGTACCAATCAAAGACATCTCGTGTATGAGGGGAGGAACAAACACAAGATGACTCATTCATTCATTTTACACTAAGAAGCAAAATTAACCACTCTTGTCAGCCTGACACAATTCTGTTCTGGAGATTCTCAAATGTCTCAAAGATGCCTAGGTGATTGTGAGAGCATTTCCAGTGACCCTGGACTGATGGTGCAATAGTGAGCCAACAGGAGAGACTCAAGCTGATTTTAAATAGAAAATAAAACTACTCTGTTGGAGCTCCAGAACCTGGGTCACCTGTAGTGATTAGCTAGCTTTTAGTTATGTAGAAGGACAGGAATATTCTACTCTAGTACCACATTTTACAAGTAGGTGTAGTTGTGCTCAGGGCTCTGGATACTTTGCAGCTTTGATCTCTCACTTCTAAGATGCTTGTTTACGCTTAGAGTTCTGCCATCAGATTCTATTTACACCTGGAGCCTCTCACGTAACTATATCAGATGAATATACAAGATGTAAAAGGGTCAAAGAGCCACGATCTCTAAGGAAGGATCTCAAATGTCTATGTTGACATCTCACAATGCATAAAATGCCTCCTGTTGATTTTCTGTACATTCTCAATCTAACGTCCGGCCCTGTTTTGCAAATTCCAGGCAGAAGCCAGACCTTATTTGCAGATTCTAGATAAAATCAACATCACTCTGCATTTTTGGCTGTTACAGAAAGTAGAGTACAATCAAAGGAGAGATCTACTCACAGAGGCTGCTCTAGAAAATTCCAAATAATATTTTACCTTAAAAAAAGCTGACACAATACGAATAAAAGTAGGCAGTTTATTTGGGCCACGCTTAATTACTGTAGCTTGAGAAGAAATATTCTATTCAAAATACCTGGAATCTGCACTTTGATTAGCAGCAGTTGCAAGTGGATTTGTGAAGGCAAAAAAAAAGAAAAAAGAAGAGAGAGAGTGGGCTGATACAAACATGTTTGTGAGAAATTCTTATTTAAATAAATAACTTCAATTATTGATGGACTGTACATTGTTAAGGCTAAGGGCATAAAATTAGGTGTCTAGTGTGACATTATTAGTTTACTTGTGGCAACAGTGAACAGTTTCAAGAGATGAATACAGAGTTTAAAGAAAAGAAAAAGACATACTTGTGCTCTTATTTTAATGCATCTCTGAGTTTTATAAGTAAAAAGACTTGCATTCCTCAAATAAATAAATCTTTTTCTTTTTTTTTTTTTTTTCAAATTTCAAGACCTACATTTAGAATTCAGAGCTGCAGATTTAGGTCCCAGATGGGTGGACTTACAGTAAGTGTTACCTGCAATTGTGAACATTTTAGCAAGAGGAGGGAAAGAGAAGTGGAGATTCTCATGTCTCCATGTCTACTCAGTGCACACGTTATTACTCTGATTGTGTTTCTGGGCTCCACAGTCTCTGAATCAGTTTCAGGTCTGAAGATATAAGAGTCACTAAAAGAAGGAAAATGATTAATATCTGCCCTATATATTTTGTAGAAATCGGGTCTAGCTCCTCTAGAAGTGACTGTAGAGGGCTATAGATACCAATTAGGCAGAGACACAATTCTGCCTGCATATTTAGGTGACAGCATGCATTTTACAGTGTAATTGTGAGTTGACTGGAAGCCTGAGAGGGAAAGTCTGCTCTAAAGTAAAGCTTGGTTGACATCTTATGTGTTTATATTATGTCTGGTAATTCTACACTGTTTGGGAAATATAATTTAAAAAATATTTTCAGCCCCAGAGAAACCACAGTAATAGAACAGAAAGAAAACTGTTTCATTACACAATTAAATCTGGATGTCACATGTATTACAGTCAGTCTGCTTAAGAGAAAGAAAAGAAAGATGGTTACCATAATTAGTTCACAAGTAGAATTTACAGTATCATGTCATAAATAGTTCATCCTAAATTCACCTGGTCCTTGGGGAGGCCATCCATATATGCTAATTGTTATATCAATGACAAAATAAGCTTTTCACATCTTCATGACAGAAGACAGTTTTGCAACTTGAAGCCAGGTGCCAGCTTCAAGTAGACTTTCACTCTTCTACAAAAGTGGTTGAATAGGGTGCTATCTTTTTGGCTACTTGCATTTTAAAGCAGTGACTCTCTCTACTCCCTGAGGACTGGGCTAGAGCACTCCTGCTTCCTCTCTTCTGGTGGCCAGTGTCCTCTTTTTTTTCCTACAGCACAGCGCTCACAGCTTGCAGCTCGCATCTTAGGTGAATGCCAATTGTCACAGCAGCATTTTAGTGTCACCTCAAAGAGTGAAGCCTGGCCAGGTGTGGTGGCTCAACTTGTAATCCCAGCACTTAGGGAGGCTGAGGCAGGCAGATCACAAGCTCAGGAGTTTGACAGCAGCCTGGCCAACATGGTGAAATCCCCATGTCCACAAAAAATTTAAAAAAAAAAAAATTACCTGAGCATGGTGGTGGGCGCCTTTAATTTCAGCTACTCAGGAGGCTGAAGCAGGAGAATCGCTTGAACCCAGGAGGTGGAGGTTGCAGTGAGCCAAGATTGCACCACTGCGCTCCAGCCTGGGTGACAGAGTGAGAGACTCTGTCTCAACAAAAAATAAATAAATAAATAAAAATAAAAATAAAAAGTAAAGCCTGAGCTGCAGGAGGAGAGCCTGCAGGACTCCTGGGTAGAACTGTACCTTCACAATAATGGGAATGAGAGTATTATTTAACCCAGTTTCTATTTATAATGGTGACATGGAAAAAATACTGCCGGAATTCCAACCATGCGTCCAGATAGAGATATATCCAAGAGTTCTCACTGTGGCAGCTCACATCTTTCACAGACATTATGGGTTGAAAGCATGCATCCAGATAGAGATAGCTCCAAGAGTTCTCACCGTGACAGCTCACGTCTTTCACAGACATTATGGCGTACTAATAGGGCTTCTAAAACAGATACACAAAGCATTCAAAAGCAAAACAGCTCTCAATCTGAGGAAGATTGTATTGAGAGAAAAAAAGAAGTTAAAAGTGTCTTATGAAAAAACTGAGATTATATATAAGATTGAACAAGTCAGTCAGAAAATATTTCTTTTAAAAGAATTTCTCTCTAAATACCCAAAGTGCATAGTTACTCTCAACATGAGAAACATGAGTGTTAAGAAAAAAGGGGGCATATTATTAGCAGAATTTTAAAATATTTTTTTCATCTCTGCTGCTTTCTAATCTTCTAGCCATTGAATGCAGAATCTATATTCAAATATAGCTGAAAACTTCCACCAGCACTTTTTGATAAAAAATTAAAATCTGACTGTGTTAATGTTGTACTGAACCGAGCACAGAAAGTTAACACCAAGACAAAAGTAGGCCAAATTGCAGGGTCTTTATTGCCGGCGACCATGGAGGACTCAGGTCTCTCCAACCCGTGGCCCCGGAGGGAGGTGTCAATACCTTTTATACCTTTCTCCTGGGTAAGGGTTTGTGGCGGGGTTGGGTGTGAAGGGATTCAAACATTTAGGGGATTCCGTAAATCATCTCCCGGGCAGAGAGGAGGGTGCAGGTCTCCGGACATTCCAAGGACTAGAGGACACATTGTGGATATATTGTCACTTCGACTGTTACTTAAGTGGCTTACAAAAGTCAAGATAAGTCTTAGTTTGCAAATCATCTGGGTTGTAGTAGAAATAACAGATCTTAGTTATTTATTACAGGGCGCAGGGGCCATGATGGAATTAGCTTGGGCTGTTTATTCTAGTCACTACCGGGAAGTAAAGGCTAGTAATTTTGGCAGTTACTGATAAGGAAGGTATGCAGCCTTTGCAGAGAAAGGCTAGCAGTTTTATTTACAGAAGCCAAGGCCAGCAGTTATTGTGAGGAGAATGGGGCAGCTGTTAACAATTTATTTTAAAACACAACTTTGTCTTTTATAAAATAGTGTTGTTCAGGTTCTAACTTTAGGCCAGCTATAGCACA